>PVJD01011830.1:0-43611 GCA_004026545.1 Mormoops blainvillei | reverse complement strand
AATGCCACAGGGTTGCCTCTGCCCATCATGAGGACTTTCACTCTGAGAGGCTGGAGGGAAATCAGACATTAATTCTCACTGCCACCCTCCTGCCAACGAAAGTCCAGCCAACAGGAACGAAGGGGAGTGAGTCTGGCAATGGGTATAGAACAGATACTTTTCATTCATTTCTCCAGGGCTGCCCATAGACTCATAGGCATCTCCTCTGTCTTCATCAAACCTGGGCTTGGGAAAATTTCTGTCCTCAAATCCTTGATGTTTGGCTTCTGGATTTTTCAGGTCCTTATCACACTATGTTTGTAAGCATTGTTATCTTTTTATTGCCCCAGCAGACCGAGAGCTTCTTGAAAACAGAGATCAGACTTCATTCATCTTTTTCCCCCCTAGCCCAGCCCAGGACCTGGCATATGTCTGTCTAACACAGTCCTACCAGTGAGGTCTGCCATGGTCCCACACAGCCCTCCCTGGATGTTCTTCTCCAAGAGAAATGTAGCCTTTTCTTTCTCTACCAGTTCAAATGTCACCTCCTACAGAAACATCCCCAGTCCCTAGAATCAAAATGGGCCTCTCACTGGGCATGTTGTCTCCTCTCGTCTCAAGAAGCTCCCTGTCCGGTAGGGATTCACAAGCACAAACAACTGGGTACAGCCCACTGTGCTGCTAGAGCAAACAGTGAAAGACTCAGACGGGCAGAGGGCCACTGCACGTCCGTTGTCTCCAGGTTCCCTGGCTCTCTGGGGGCTGCACATTGGACGGACGGCCGTTTGCTGGGTTATTTTGTAACTCTGCAGAGATGGATGTGGACTTGGGGAGGACTGATGAGTGCGCAGGTGTTTCCTATCCTCTGAGTGGTGTAAATGGCTTCTGTTTGTGGCAGTGCGAATGAATTTTGGCTGGTAGAGAGTCAGTCCAATTTTCGTTTGAAACAGTTGTGAAATCTTGCTGATTCCCTGCTTAATTAGTGAGTTATATAAACATATGTTATCTCTTTGAGAGTCATGATTATATCATTTTGAGAGTTATCCTTTAATAGTGGTAAGAGCTATCTATGGCAGAGGTAGTGATAATGCCTACTGGGCATTTATTCTGTGGCAGGTACTATGCCAAGGGTTTTATGGACTTTGCTTAATTTATTCTCATGGCAATGCCATAGGTCTTCTGTGACTAGTCTTATTTTACACACGTAGAAACTGAGTCCTGCAGGTGAAGTAGCTTGCCTGACTCAGAGTTAGTAATCGATCTGGAATTTGTACCCAGAGACCTGGGATTTAAACAGAGATCCATACTCTAACCATGCTGTAGACAGAAGGGCAATCGAAAACAAACTGGGACATCAGGTAAGACCTCCAGTAAGAGGACACAGGAACCACATCTCAAAGGATGAATGAGTTGGTGCGGAGGAGAAGGGAGGGAGGGGTTTCCGGGCACAAGTTAGCATGTAGGAAGGCACAGAGGTCTGAAACAAGGTCCTACACTTGAGGAACACTCAGTCGGACTGGAGAGCAGGGTGTGGGCTGAGGATCGGCAGAGATAAGACTGAAGAGGTCTACAGGAACAGATCAAGAGGGCACTGTGGGCCACGCTAAGGAGTTCGGACTTTACCCTCAAACTATAGGATTTTAAGGAGAGGAGTGACATGATTAGATGAGTTCCATTATTTTTATCTTTATTGTTTTTATTAAAGTTATACAAGTAACTGAGAGATTTAGCCTTTTAAACTTTTTTTTTAATTGATTTTTTGAGAGAGAGAAACATCAATTTGTTGTTCCATTTATTTATACATTCATTGGGACAGTGCTCTAACCACCTGAGCTACCTGGCCAGGGCCGAGACTTGACCTTTTTATTTTTTGTATCTTCACCTGAGGACATTTTTTCATTGCTTTTAGAGAGGAAGGGAGAGAGAAAAACATCAGTACGAGAGAGAAGCATCAGTTGGCTGCCTCCCATACATACCCAGGCCGGGGATTGTACACTCCTGGACTAGGGAACGAACCTACAACCTAGGTGTGTGCCCTGGCCAGGAATCAATCCTGCAACCCTTTGGTTATGGGACGATGCTCCAACTAACTGAGCCACACTGACCAGGAGGGAGATTTGGCGTTTTCAGAGAAATCATTTTGGCAGCAATATTGACTGGAGGTTGTGAGAACAGAGGTAGGGAGGCTGTTAGAAACCAAGCCCGGCCCTGGCTGGTGTGGCTGCTGGCCAGGTCCCTGGGTGGGGGTGTGCGAGAGGCAGCCCGTTGATGTATCTCATCCATCGATATTTTTCACCCTCTCTCTCTCCCTTCCCATCTCTCTAAAAATAAATAAAAGATTTTAAAAAGAAACCAAGTCCGTGGCAGGGAAGAGAACAGGTGATGGAAAGGGGAAAGAGTAAAGCAGTTTAATCTACACATTTGGGCAGCTGCTGAGGCACGTGGTACAGGGGAAAAGCTAGGGCCCAGGTGAAGCCTAGGAGCCCTCCGAAATGCCACGCTCAGAAAAGCTACCGCAGGTCTGTTCTTGTTCATTCTTAACATCTGAGAAGCAAGACAGTACCTGGAATTGAAAAGGGAAAGGGTTGTCATCAAACAGCCTCTACAGCGCCCATTCAGAAGAGCATATATAAATAGGGCCTGACACAGAAGCGCCCAGACTCTTCTTTTGGCCTCAAGGGGGGAAAAAAAGCAATGTGGAGAAAAGAAAAGAAAGCCAAATCAGGATGACAACAAACACCCTGAGCCTTCTCTTGATAATTGTGCATGTACAGATTGTTAGCACACCAGGTGGTTTTTAAATCCCAGCCCAGTTCCCCTCCTGGCTTCTTAATGGCTGCTGGCCACTTCCTCTTGGGACTGGGCCAGAGTAGGCTCAGGAAATGCAAACTTTTAATTCTGGAATCAGTAAAGTATACTAGGAGAGGAAATCCCCAAGTGAAAAAATCACATTATGAATTCCAAAGCCAAGGAAAAGGATTGTAAGTGTGAATTTGTTGGGGACAGGACCATTTTACTCATTTTTGGTGCGGGGCCCTAGTGATATGTTTGGCCATTATTCACCCTTCAAGATTACCCAGAATTCAACCTCTTCTATTCTTGTATGTTTCCAACTTCCATCCACTACAACCTTCAGCTCTAGCGCTGAGCTGCCTGCAGTCTTTCTTTACTCTTTGAACAGCAGGGGAGATGGGCTGCTAGGGTAAGGCCCAGTTAAAGCGTCAGTATTCTTTTTTATACCCACCCACCTGGAATTTTACGTGAATCAGATGAATGAATATATTTGACAGGCCTTTGTAAACTGTTGAGCTATACAAATATTACCAGTTCTGTCTTGTTCTGGGCTAATGATTTAACTGACACTTGCTACACTGCATTGCAGAATATTCAAGTAGACTCAGATTTTATTAAAACTACTGTGTGCTCAATATACTACTACTATGCAGTCTACAGTATGCTGTGTACTTCCATGTTTAATCCTCACAATAATTTTATTGTTTGCCAAAGAGGCTCACAGGAATTAACTTGCTCAAGAGTATCCTTTCTGTCCTTTTTAGGCCCTCCTGATGCTGCGTCAGAGACTTACACACGTGCTGCCCATCACAGCACCTACTGTATAACCTTCCCCACTACCCCGGAAGCCGTGGGTGCCAGGTACTGGATTTTGTTCACTGTTATGTCCCCTCTATGCACACCAAAGATGCTCCAAAAAAAATACTATTTAGATGAATGAAGGCTCATCTTACACCCACTACTCTATCCTGAACACTGTTTCTTTGTTAACTGACTGTTCACTGTCTTCCCCTACCAGAATGTAAGACACATGGTGTTAAAATACAAAATTCAGCCAAGTAAATTAGAACATCCAGTTGGCTTTATTAAGCAGTTCTTCCCATCTAACAATGGGAAGGGTCCTCAGTTGTACAAAATGAAAGGTTTTATAGGCAGAAAGAGGGTGGGACTGAGAAATGAACAGACTGGATTTCAGGCAAGGACATCTCTTTGGGGGACGCTGTGGGTCTCATCAGGCAGCTTACCTCACAAGCATCGATCAGGAAATTCCAGACTGATTGGGTTAAAATTCCACTCCTGGGAGAAGCTGAAACTGTAATTAGGTTAGTTAGAGTTTTGGTTTGGTGATGTGGCTTAACAAAAGTGACTCCAATTTGGCCTGCTGTTTTTGTTTTTTTTGTTTGTTTGAAACAATGGTAAGACTTACTGTGTTTCTTTCTTGGCTGGATTCTCAAAGCCTTGAATAACACTTAGGACATAGTAAGGGTCCAATAAATGCTTGTTGGTAAATAAACAAGTGATAGATGGGCAGACAATTTCTACTGCCGTTTTTGTTGTGTGTGACATCACTGTGTATTTTTCTGATGCTGACTTCAGTAAGATAATGTTGAAGAGTGCGACACTGTGACTCGGATAACTGCTGAACACTTTTGCTTCCTGAGCTAAACATTCACTTGTAGCTGAATGATGAAATCATAACTTGAGACCACTGTGCTCTTGAGTTCACCTCCCTTTCATGAGCTGCAACTCTTAAAGCAGGAAAAAAAACCCCTGCTTTGTTATCATCAGCTTCCTGTTCTAGATCCAATGTAGTTTATTCCCCTTTGTAAACCAGTAGTATGTGCTACATTAAATGTTTAGTATAAAAGTAACCATCATATTAATAACATTTGGAATACAGAGAAAATACAGGAAGAAGGCACCTACTTTTACTAGGCTCACTAAATGATTAGCAGCATTATTCGTGCATGTTCTTTTCACCCTGTGCATGTATATGTATTTATTATGCATATATATGGACATATATCATGGTAGTTTATACTCTTTTTCATTTAGCATCGTGTGATATTTATCTCAATAGTTATTGATACACATTTTAGGGTTTTTCAAATAAATCGATAATTTCAAAGACAGACATCATTTTATTTTTTAAAGATTTTATTTATTTTTAGAGGGGAAAGGAGGGAGGAAGAGAGGGAGAGAAACATTAATTGGTTGCCTCTTCCACGTCCCCAACTGGGGACCTGGCCTGCAACCCAGGCATGTGCCCTGACTGGGAATCAAATCAGTGACCTTATGGTTTTCAGGCTGGCACTCAAATCCACTGAGCCAGACATAATTTTCTTATATAAATTCCAGACCTGGAATTCTAGTAAAAGATGTGAACTAATGGTAACTTGACATAGATTATAAAATTGCTATGCCAATGTTTTGCCAATTTATTCAGCCACCAACTGATTAAAATTTGAATGTTATCAAAGTAGTAGGGAAAATAAAAACCTCATCAGTCTTTCAGTTTGCATTTAAGAACATCACTTGGGGAGAGAACTGGAATCATGATTGGTTACTAGTTATACTTTAGACGATTCTCTTCTAGAATCCTCATAAATATTGAGGGGAAAAGTTTGTCTGCATCTCTCCCTTCTGAGTATTGTTCGCGTAGAGCAAGAGCTTTGGGATTCAGATCCTCCTTCCTGGAACAGCTGGACATACCTGCACCAACCTTGTGAGCTGTTACGTTGCTTCTGTTCATTTAGACTAAAGGGAGGACCTGATCAAAAAAGGAGAATTTGACCGTTTAGCTAACATTATCTTCAAGAGTCACTTGCACACTATCCTCTGCAAGTAAGGATCCATTTTGGGAATTATAGCTCATTTTTTCCCCTCAAGTATTAATTTTTTTTAACCAAAATTTTTTTAAATTGGTTTTTTAGAGAGAGAAAGGGAGGGAGGGAGAGAGGAAGGGAAGGAGGGAGTGAGGTGGGAGAGAGGGAGAGGGGCAGAGGGAGAGGGAAGAGGGAGAGAGGGAGACAGACACATCATTTTGTTGTTGCACTTATTTACGCACTCATTGGTTGATCCTTGTATGTGCCCTGAGCAGGGGTCAAACCAGCAACCTTGCCGTATCAGGACAGCACTCTAACAACTGAACTACCAGGCCAGGGCAAGTATTATTGTTGTTATTATTATTATTATTATTGATTTTGTAAATAGTGAGATGCTTACACTTATTAAGACCTCGCTTAACATGTGATGTCACAGATCAACTAACCTTCATGGCAACCCTAGGGAGGTTAGTACTAATTATTATTAACACCTTACAGAAGAAAAACTCGATGCTTAGGGAGGCTAAGTAACTTGAGGTTGTACAGCCTCTTTGAACCTTGTGCACCTTTATTGTTACGCAGCCAGTAGGCTGCGATTCCTTTGCTAGCGATCCCAGCCTTCTCTGGCAAGTCAAGGAAAAGCCACCAAAATAAATCGCTGTCGCACTAGAAAGATACCCTACCAGTCACTCTTATTTGAATGCTTTTGTCACCACAGCTCAGACTGAATGGAGGAAAGGATGACTGAATCTAAAACTCTAAAGCTGAACACATTTCAGGAGTGACGATGTACTTGGAATCCCCTCAGACACTACTCTGAAGCTGCTTGGCTTAATTGCTCACAGTTGGGCAAGCCAGGCAACCTTGGGCCGTCACTTCCTGTCAGGTATTCAAAGAATTTTCATAGTGACACAGTCTATCATTAACCTCTTAAACCATTTGGAAAGGTGGCAATCTGGTGTTAACCTTTCCTCATCTTTCCAACCAAAGGTGGGGGGAAGGAGACACAATTGATTATTAAGTTTATTATACTGTGAACTATTTGCTAGGGAAGATAAGACACAGACATTTAGATTTTTCAGACAAACCAATACCCAGTTTATCAATCTGAAATTCGATACAATAAAACACTGGTTTATATAAAAATATTAAGTGCTTATTAATTTTTCCTTATTAATATATAGGATTAATACTGTGTATTAACATATATATATCTATGATACAAACAAATTCTAAGTTCAGACAACCCAAGAATCCAGGGGCTTATTCACCAATGTGATTAAATCAGGGATAAAATACCTCTCTAAATTTTCCATAATTTTACCGTCATCCTTTCCTCAATACTTTTTGTACAAATTATTCATTTACCTTGGCTAGTTAAGATCATTTAAGTTTTCAGCAGATTTGAGTATAACATGCTAATATGTTTGATACCATCCTCATCTTTGATTGTGTAACCCATCAGTTTCTTCATTTTCTAGCTTTGACTTGGGAGCCTGTCTCAGCATGTTCCTCTTGAAGCCATTTTGGGCATTACAGCTCTGTAGGAGCTGTTATGTTCTCTCTGACTTTCAGAGGGTGTAGGGCAGAGAAAAGAAAGATATGCAGGTACTCCACACACATCCCTTTCCCCAAAGCAGCCACCGAAAACTTTGTGAACTGAAATAAAACTTAGTTCTCACATGGAGTAAGGGACAACAGACTGGATCAGAAAGCCTCAGTGGCTTCATTGTTGAATGAAACATTAACACAGAGGATTTAGCTGCTTGTTAACAAGAATAGATGGCACAGAGTAGACCTGTGTTGGGTTTTATTTAGTATTGGCTCTGTTACCAAAAGTGATCTTAAATAAATCCCTTGAGCATGTATCTTCAGTGGGAGAAAGTCAGCGTTAGACTGAGTGATAAAACAGTTTAGTTCCAGCTTTGAGCCTGTTTTTAATCCTTGCTTCTGAAACAGGCAGCTTCAGAAACTTTCCTTCTAATAAGTGGTAATTAATCTGCACCATGTACCCTTCCCTTCACTAACAAGATTCAGTTATTGACCAAAGACCAACATAGCTCAACAAATGGGGCAGAGGAAAATAATCATACACATGAGCTTTATTCATTTCTCCCCCCCACCCCACATTTCCTTTACTTATAACCCCTTGCTGACAGTGACCCTCATTTTTCTAGAAGGGGAAAACAGGCACGAGGTAGGTCGTGGACTCGGGTCCATGGAAAATGGCAGAATCCAAACTAGAGCCAAGCCTGCCAATTGTCACAGCAGGCTTCTCTCCTCCCTCTGCCATGACACTCAGGCATAGGAAGGGAGTTCTCGTTGTGTCCTTACAGGTAACTGCTCTGGATGCTTTCAGAGAGGCTGTTTCAAAATTACCCTCTTGCTTGCCTTAAAGTAAAGAGGAAAGGAGAAAATCAAAATAAAATAAGCCATATACACAAAGCCCAGAGCACATAAGCTAAATGATTTAATTTAATATTAGCAGGGGTCAAATTGAATCTTAATAATGAAAATAAACACAGTAATATGTTCCTCAAATAAAACATTTAGAGGAAGAAGCATTTCTAAAAAGGGGGGGAAAAGTTTATTTGGAAAAGCCAGTCTCTTCTTATACAAGGTTTTTTATCTATACTTTCACTCTGTCAATTACGGTATCTTAAAATACACTCAATACAATATATAATTCACTGAATGTCTATTATTGTTCTACCTCAATTTAAAAGATATTAGGTTAAAAAATATTTAGTTTTCATTCTGGTCCGTCTTCCCTCCTTATCTTTATACTAAATCCATTTCTCTACTTTTCAAATAAGTGAAAAGGGTCAAATATTTGTGGGGAGAATTAAGAATGTGTCCAGTAATTCTAACCAAAACATAATTTTCTTTAAAAACTCAGAAAAAAGGAAAGGAGTTATTTATTGAACTAAAGACACTTAGCAGCTTCTCTCCCAATCCTATCCTTATAGGTTTGCCTGGGGCCAAATCTCTCTGGCTCTCTTTAATTAGCAGACATTAAAAAAAAAGAAAAAGGAAAAGAAAAAAAAAGACCAAACTCAAACAGTCAAAGACTGAATATTTCACACAGCTCTAAGCTAGACACAGATATAAATGGAACCACTATGAATCAAAAGGGAAAAATTCCAGGAAAAACAACAACAGAAAGATTCAAAGTCTCACAGTTTAACTGAGGTTTTAGAAAAACCCAGGCTGAATTCAGCTGCTGTTTTGAAATATCTGTTTAATTAGATGTATGTTGGATTTACTAAGGAGGCACAAATATATAGTTTTGTATATTTTAATACTAATTTTTACAGTGAAAAAATAATACTTAGTGATCCCAAAAGGGACAATGATCTATAAACATTAAAAAAAAAAAAAGTCTTTGAAAGGGGGTGCAAAAATAGTAACTTAATGAACTCAAGAATGGGTTTCTAATAAGCATCCTAAGAAAAGTTACCAGAAGAGTGTTGATGGGTACAACGTGTCTAGAATAGCCAAGATATTTCCAAAATTGTATGCCTTAAGTTTCCTAAATATATAGCAGGCAGGCACATAAGCCAGGCAACTATTGATGCTAGGAAAATATCTTCGCCAGGATTTTATAAAACCCCCAACTTTCAACCAATATTTCTATCCAATCTTTCAGTGGTCTGACAATATGTTACAAATAACACTGAAGCAAGATTAATTTTAAATTTTAGATTTGCTTCAAACAAGTTATTTTTCTTTGTAACGGAATGCAAATAATTCAGCAGAATGGTTTAAAAAGTTAAGGCTCCCTAAAGATTCTAGAGACTAAAACTTAAGGCACATATTATAATTTTTATGACACTGTTAAAAGCTAAAATTAAAAAAAAAAAATCCAACTTCTTTCCCTCATTCTTTGCCAACCACTCCCTCCCCAAAGGACATGGCATTTTAAATTTGGGATAATGGTAAGGAGTGAAACAAAAATTCCATCAAGGAACACCTGGTAGGATTTCCACACAAATGTCCACTATTTGCGTTGAGCACCACTGGGAGATTACAGGCCAGTAGAACATTTTCAGGTATCTTGGGTCACAAGCTGCTCCATTTACCCTTCGGCCCCATGGTTCAGACTGGACTCTCCTCCTCTGTGAGACTTCCCTCTATGCCTTTCTGCCCTGGAGCTTCTGCTGCATTGGTAACTTCTTTCGGCTTCTCTGAATCCATACTCGTCTCTTCCTCTCTGTTTTCCTTTTTCTGCTGCCTCTCTGCTTTCTGTTCTTTTGCCAAGAGTCGGTAATTGATGCCCATGCCAATGAAGAGATAGATGCCTGCGGCAATGAGAATGACGCCACAGGCCCAGTATGTGTATTTGTAGTCTCCATATATGTCATTGAGGCGACCTAAAGAGGAGAAAGAAAACAACCACCAATAAACAGTTATGTGGATAAAAGTAATACTCTTTCCCGAATAAAGCTCAAGGATCTACGCGGAAAGATGTCAACCTAATTCTCAAATGACAAATGAGTTTAAAAAGTAACTGCTAAAAGTGATCTGACCTTTTCTTTACAGTGTCACACTTGATTTTAGATGGCCTTTCATATTGTCATTTTTAACAACTTCACTCGTCCTATGCTAAAAATTACCTACCAGCAATACTTTTGCAGCATTCAGAGTGCTTAATCCTCACAGTAGGCAGCTTCTATCGTCCTTGCCAGTGTGCAATGTAAAAACTGAAGCGCAGGAGCCTTCAGTGACTTGTCCAAGGTCACAGAGTCAGTAACAGGCTGGCTTTAAAGCCAGGAAGTCTGACTCTGAAGCTGCAACTGTAACCTCTGCTACAGGATACCTTCCTAATGTTTTGAAAGTCAAATATTTTTAGGAAATGGCATAGCTTATTTTCTATTACAGATTCACAATGCATGTTAGCATGTCAAGGGCTTTGCAAGGTCCTGTAGTAAAGAAATCTATTTAGCCTTGGCTGGTGTGGCTCAGTGGACTGAGTGCTGGCCTGTGAACCAAAGGGTCACTGGTTTGATTCCCAGTCAGGGCACAGGCCTGGGTTGCAGGCCAGGTCGCTGGTTGGGGGCTCACAAGAGGCAACCACACCTTGATGTTTCTCTCCCTCTCTTCCTCTCTCTCTAAAAATAGATAAAATCTTAAAGAAAATGACATTATTAAAAAAAAATCTAACTTGGTATTTTCAAGGCTTTTTTTGTTTTGTTCTGTTGCCATGAAATCCTTGTTACAGTAAAAATCATTAGCATCTCATGATGCCAAATCTCATCAGATTGGCATCTCACAGAATTAACTCTGGAAAACCCTACTCTACAATGTCCATAGAACCAATTCAAATATGATTCCATGTGGTTTTCTAACTGAGCGCATCATTCGCTCCGAGTTTTTACTGAGCCTCTCCATACACCAGACACTGGGTCTGCTGGGCCGTGAGGAGAAAGGCAAGCAAAGGAAATATCTACAGTTTAGTGGAGGAGAGAGATGTTAGTCAAATAATTACACAAAGTGTGATAAGTGCTACCAGGAGGGTCTGAAAGCAGAAAACAGTGTTGGGATCAGTTAGTAGGGTCAGGAAGGCTTCTCAAGAGTAACCTAAGCGCAGACTTACAGGAGAAAGGAGCTACTTGGGGGAGAGGGGATGGGTCAGGGATCAAAGCAGAGAACAGGCAGTATAAAGGCAGGTGGTAGGAGGCAGGTGGCGCGGGGGTGAGGGGGGAGGGAGAAAGGCCGGGCTCCGAGAGGGGAGCACAGGCTGGTGGTAGTAGGGAATGAGGCTGGAGAGAAAGGTGGGCCCTGAAGGCCACATTAGGGAATTTGATCTTCACCCAAAGAAGGATGGGAAGCAACTCGAGAGTTTTAATGAGCTGAAATATCAGATTTGCATTTGCAGGGATAATTTTGCCTCTAGAGTAGGAAACAGATTGAGGGCTAGCTAGAATGGATATAGGCAGACCAGTTAAAGGGCTACTGGAGCAGCCCAGATAGAAACCATGGACAAGGGAGATATTGCAATGGAGAAAGTGTGTATGTTAGAAAGAGATTTAGGAAGTGAAAACTGACATGATTTGGCAACTCACTGGGTATAGCAGGAGAATGTATGAGTTATATCCAGAAGGAAAGCCAAATTATTTTTTCACTATGTGTTACCTGTTGAGCTATTAATTTAAAAGATGTAGTATTTAATAACCTTAGGAAATAGTTCCCAAATTGCCCAATTACTAGCTGTGTGAAATAAGGCAAATTATTTCACTTTTCTTTTCTTCTTTTTTTTTTGTCGTTTGAATTTTTATAAGTTTACTGGAGCCAAGCTGATGACATATGCCAGGGAGCAAGAGCTCAAAAAGCTTATTTCTCTTTGCAAAGCCTGTGTTTCTTCACTTCTGAAGTAGGAATTCTAAAAGTCCCTACCTCACAGTCTTATAAAGTATAAGAGGATACAGAAAATAGGCCAGGACATTGTGAGCTTACATGGTAGCTATAATTATTGTTATTACTACTAAAATAAACTCCATTATTAAAATGCACTTACCACTAGTGCTTTAGAGGTGGAGTTGTATTTTACATGTTTTATTACAATAAGTACATTCATTTTACAAAGAAAACATTTTAAAGAACAATGTCATTTGTAAAAATATTTTACTCCCCTTTTAGCTTGATGGGTCGGTCTAATCCAGCCCTGCAAGTATCTGAGCGGTCGCACTGCGCCAGCCCTGGGCCAGCCCTGCTCTCCTCCAGCAAGAGGCTCACTGGTCTCTGCTTTCTACCACCTTCCTGGTGTTCTCTGCCTGCTTTATGTTAACATGGAGATAAGGAGACATACTGTACCTAAAAGCGGTGGCCCCAGGAGGACAGGACAGCATTCCACAATGGTCACCAATCCCACAGCACTGGAAAACTTCTGGGGTCCAACAAGGTCCATCAGAGTTTCAAATAATACTGAGCTGAGCCACCCAAATGCAAACCCAAAAACTCCTGCATAGATACAGAACCCAATATAGCTGGTGGACAAGGGTGCTAGCAGATGACACACCCCATTTGCAATAATAGAACCAGCAAAAAAATACTGAACTCGAGGTCTTATCCACTTTGTGTTGGCTACAAGTCCCATAGATGGTCTGGCTACCATGTCAACAAAAGCCAGGATGGAAAGAAGGAAAGCAGACTTCTCACTAGAGAAATGCTTACTCTTGCCATAATTACTAAGAAAGACCAGAGGAGTAAATAGTCCAAAAAACATGATCACGTTTCCCGAGAGGTACAGCAAAAAGCCTCTGTGAGTGAACAGGGATAAATCTAGGAATTTATTAATTGTTTGGAAGACTGACTGTTTCTCCTTTTTCGGGTTTCCTCCAATGAGGTCTGTGTTTGCATCACTTGACACTTGCTTTGCATCAGATTTTCCAGCCCCCTGAAGGGCTTCTTTAGGCCGGTATTTCTCCACCTTGGCCGGTGAGGGCCCTATTGGTCGCATGAGGGCTCCGGCCACACAGCAGTTCAGGAGGAGACCTCCAAGAATTAGGAAGCTTCCTCTCCAGCCAAAGATACCAAAGAAAACCTGATTGAGGGGGGCCAGGGTAGAAAGGAACACAGGGCTGCCTGCCATGGCCAGTCCATTTGCCAGTGGCCGCCTCTTGTAGAAATACTTGCCAATCATGGTCAGAGCTGGATTCAAGTTGAAGGCAAGCCCCAGACCTGGGGAGGAGGAGAAAAAGAATCACATGCTATAATCAGTATCAGAGAGATACTTAGAATTACTTAACCAGACAAATAAATTAAAGGTGTAAGTAATGGAAAGAGACACAGATCCTCATTATTGAAGGGCATATTGTGAGCTCTAAATCCAGACTATGTGGGTTCCAATCTCTGCATCACTACTTACTATCTGTGTAATGTCAGACATGTTGACCCTCCTGTGACTGTTTCCTAATATGTAAAACATGCATACATCACTGTTATGAGTAAAGCACTTAGAACAGTGCCTGGCATGTGGTAAATGCTCAATAAATATTAGTTATTTTTATTATTTATATTATTTAAAGCCAAATAACTATTTGTCAAATACAGCAAAATCACCTGAAGGTTTACTATAACCATAGGGGATCATTAAGTAGGCTGTTATCAAACAGAGAGAAATAGTATTACAATAGGAAATATAATATGAAATTAGTCCTTTTACAATAGCACCCAAAACTAAAAATGTGAAATTAATCATGGGATTAATAATGGCTGCAATTATGTAACTTCTGTGAAATGTTGGAGAATTAAAATTGGTGCACACAAGGTTTTTGGATAATGAAACACACACAACATTGTCAATATGTCAATACTCTCCAAATGAATGCACGAATTTTATATGATTCCTATGAAAATGTCGACGTATTTCATTTTGTAGATGAGGTAAAATGACCCTAACACATACTTAGAAAATACATGGGAGTCAATCAAAAAATTTTTGGTAATGTAGGAGGAGGAGTGGAACTAATTTAAATGGATTTCTAAAAGCTACTATGATTAGAACAGTGCAGCTCTCTGACTCACTAATAGGTAAACACTGATCAATAAAAGTGGACAAAGTTCAGGAGCATACCTGAAATAGATAAACATTTAATATTAGACAAAAGTGACATTTTAAATCACCGTAGAGATAATTATTTGATAAATAGTGCTAGTACAAATAAATACCTTCTATGTGCTTTTCCTGGCCCCCTGTTGCTCCCTACCATTTATGGTTAAGCTACTTTCATAGGCTTAATCCAATAAAACAAGGCAGGTCACTTCCCCTACTTCAAACCTACTAATGGCTTTCTATCCATAACCTTTAACCTGGCCCTTCCTCCCTCCCTGATCTCATGCCAGACCATTCTCACCTGTGCTAATATGCATGCAATTGACTTAGGCCCTGGGTTCCCCTACATTTTCACAAAGCTAGTTCCATGTTCTTAGATCTCTATTAAGGGTCATCTCTAAAGCGAGCCCTTCCTTTCTTTGACTACTCAGTATTCCCCGTCAGAACACTTCGTGTTGAGGTTTTGTACAACATTTCTCACTACCTGATATTTTACTTATTTATTCATATATCTGTGAGTAGTACTGTCTGCTCCTCCCATTAAAGAGCATGACTTTTCCTGATGTGTTGCTGTATTCCCACAGCACCTAGAACAGTGTCTAACATAATACGGTTGTTTGCTCAAAATATTTTAAGAGTAAATGAATAAATTGACTAACCATGTGGGAACAAAATATTTCGTTCCTCTCATGTTAAATGTTTTTCATCCACAAGTTTTAAATGCAAAAAAAGGGGGGGATATATTTTTAAAAGTAGGCAAATATTTTCATAATCTTGGAGTGGAAAATAACTTCGTAAGAATAATATATAAGACAGAAATCACAGAGTAAAAATTTTCAATATCTGAAAATTGTAGACATTTAATTATGGAAAAACATTAGAAAAAACTAAAAATTTTTTCAAATAAAATTAAACTGTAAAAAATTTATTGAGAATATTTGTACACTCACATTCACAGCAGCACTGTTCACAATACCTAAAAGATGGAAGCAAGTCATGTCCGTCGCAGACAAATGGGTAAACCAAAGGCAGTCTATACTTACAATGGAATATTATTCAGCCTTAAAAAGGACATTCGGACACATGCTGTGACATGGATGAACCTTTAGAACATTATGTTCACTGAATTAGCCAGTCAAAAAGAGACAAAAACTATGATTCTGGGAGAAGATAATTCTCCCATGATACATCCGATAAGAGGTTAGTATCCAAAATTTATGAAGAACATACAACACCCAAAAAACCTCCAACTTAAACAATTCAATTAAAAAGTGGACAGAGGATCTGAATAGACATTTCTCCAAAGAGGACATATGAAAAGACACTCAACATCCATAACCATCAGAGATGCAGATTAAAAACCACAGTGAGGTACCGCTGACACCTGTCAGAATGGCTGCCATCACACAGCAAGTGGCGATGAGGACGTGGAGAAGGGAACCCTTGTGCACTGTAGGTGTGAATACAAATTGATGCAAACACTATGGAGAACAGTATGAAGTTTCCTCAAAAAAATTAAAAATGGAACTGCCTTATGACCCAGTGATTCCACTTCTGCGTATATTATACCCGAAGAAACACAAAACACTAATTTGAAAGGAGATATGCACCCCTACGTTCATTGCAGCATTATTTACAACAGCCAAGATTCGGAGACAACCCAAGTGCCCAACAATAGATGAGTAGATCAGAAAAGTTGTACATACAGAGGTTGGCAAAAGTTGATTTACAGTCGTCTATGGAAAAGGACAAGCAAGTATGATCATTACAACAGTTCTGTTAATTCAAAAGAATGTGACACATTGCACTTGGTACAGTGGCACAGTGCACTTGGATATGTACAATCTTGTAAGTACCGTTGTGACATTCTTTTGAGTTAATACAGCTGTTGTAATCATAACTTGCGTGTCTTATTTTAACTATTTTTTTGCATGTCTTTTTCCATACAAACAACTGTAAACCTACTTTTGCAAGCCCCTGTATGTACAATGGAATATTACTCAGACATATAAAGGAATGAAATCTTACCATTTTTAATCACTTGGATGGACCTAGAGGGTATTATGCTAAGTGAAAATAAGTCAGAGAAAGAAATACCATATGATTCTACTTATAGGCAGAATCTAAAGAACAAACCAAATAGAAATGGACTCATAGATACAGACAGAGAACAGACTGATGGTTGTTGCCAGTGGGGGGGGGCATTGGGGTTCTGGGTGGAAAAGGTGAAGGGATCAAGTGCAAACTGGGAGTTACAAAACAGTCACAGGAATGTAAAGTACAGTATAGGGCATATGGTCAGTAATATTGTAATAACTCTGTGTGGTGCCAACTGCGTACTTGAAATATCAGGGAATCACTTTGTAAACTACATGACTGTCTAATCACTGTGCTGTACACCTGAAACTAATTAAAATAACACTGAGTGTCCAAAAACGAAAAAAAGAAAAACCAAAACAAAAAACCCCAACTGTATGATTCCACCTGTAAGAGGTACTTTGAATTGCCAAATTCATAGAGACAGAACAAATTATGTTTACCAGGGGCTCGGGAAGGGGGGGAATGGGAGAACAAGAAGTTATTTAGTGGGTATAGAGTTTCAGTTTATGAAAAGTGTTCTGGAGATGGATGGTGGCAATGTGAATATGCATAATAATACTGAACTGAACGCTTAAGTGGTCAATAAGCACTTCTTTAAAAAACACACAAACAAAAATACTTATTTTCTTAATAGATGAAAATTAAAACTGAGAGATACTGTTCATCTGTTAAAATGGCAATGATTAAGAGAGATAATGTCCCATTATTGTCAAGGGTATACTTGCCTCTAATGTTATAGTGAAACTTTTATAAATAAATATAACTTTTCTAGAGGGGAATCTAGCTTATATGTATTAAGAAAATATAGCAGTTTCACTTTTACAAATCTATCCTAAGAAAATATTCATATTCACAAAGGACTATCAACATATTATTATTTACTAATAATACAGGGATGCCCTGGCTGGTGTGGCTCAGTGGCTGGCCTAAGAACCAAAGGGTCACTGGTTCGATTCTCAGTCAGGGCACATGCTTGGGTTGCGGGCCAGGTTCCCTGTGAGGAGTGCATTGAGAGGCAACCACACACTGATGTTTCTCTCCTTCTCTTTCTCCCTCCCTTCCCCTCTGTTTAAAAATAAATTTTAAAAATCTTTAAAAAATAATAATAATACAGGGAAAAGACCCCAAAAGCCTAAATATTCAATAAGCAACTAAGAGAATGGTCAAATAAAATTACAGCATGTTATCTATTCAATGGAGATAAGAGATTAAAAGTGTTTTCTATCAGAGTATTTAATGACATAGAAAGATGTTCATGTTCAAAAAGGAGAAAATTGTCTATAAAACATGTAATCTGATTCTTTTTTGTTCTAAAAAAGATTATGTGTTTGTGCATAGAAAAAAGTTTACAAGGATACACATCAAAATGTTAACAGTCATAGTCTCCAGATTGTGAAGTGACGAGTAATCTTTGGCTATGAGAAAGAGGGGAGGGATTATCGAGAGGAATCTGTCCCCTCAGAAGTGTATGTGGGCATGCTACCAGATAATTCTTGCTTCATGTTCGACACTCTCTCCTCCTCTAATAGGAGCCCGTTCTCCGTGAGAGGAAGATGTAATGAGAGAGAATGGTAACAGTGACCACCCTGGCAACAAATTGCCAGCCACATTTTATCTGCTACCACTGACTATTCTGAGGACAAGGAATGCAGTCATCTCTTCCAATTCATTCAACAACGAACACCTACTGTATCACAGGAATTTTTTAAAAAACTGTTTCTAATACTTTCAATGTATTTGTAGCTCTTTAAAATGATAATCAAGTGATTTCTATAAGGAAGGAATTTCACAAGAGATCTAAAAACAAATGCAGGTGAACACCAAATAGCCAGCAATAAATGAATGCTTGAAAATGAATCAACAGCAACTCACCTCCAATGACTCCAATACACAGGTAAAGCTCCTGTACACTGTTACAGAAAGAAGATGCAATCAAGCCACAGCCTGACAGGCAGCCACCAACAATCATCACTGGACGACTGCCGTATTTATTCACAAGGATACTGCTGATAGGACCTAAGAAAGAACCAAAAATTTAGTGGTATAGAGGCAAGGAGCCTACCCCTCACATGTATACAAGGCATGACGCTAAATGAGATACAGCAGGAGGCAGTGGTAAGAATATTGCTTTCTGTAATTCTTTCATAGTCATAGGTTTGTGTACTGGAAAATAAAGAGGTTAAAAAACACCATAAATTGTGTATCTTTTATATCTAGATATACTGGATGGAATTTTACTAAAATATAAAAGACTAGACCCTTAATCTTTCTCTTGTAAGGCACAACAGGCTGGAAACACATTGGTAATGATGTTCATAGGCTTCTTGATGTATCTAGGATATGATGGACAGACACACTGATGGGATATTTTAGAGACTTATTTATACACTGACATAAATGCGGTTTGTTATATTTTTTTAAAAGGAAAAACCGAAGACAAAAATACATAATTATTTTTTCCAAGTGTAAATAGTCTTGCAGTTAGTACATCTACATTTAAAACAAAACCAAACAAAATTGTTTCCAGTTACATCTTTAGGTCTCAGGGATGGAATTAAATTGATCATGTCTTTTAGAGAGCTAACCTGGTTCTTGTGTAAGAAATACACAAGCATCAGTATGTATCTATGAACCAGAACCAATCACAGCTCAAAACATATCAGTGTTGAGGGTGTGGCCCTAATGCACAACTTAAAGGATTATGGCGGTTGTAAAAGTGGTAATTCTTAGGGGACATACTATTTAGGAGCCAATCAAAACAAAAATAACCCATTTTGTAAAAATTCTGCCACAAGGCTCATGACAGGCAATTTGTCTTTCAGAGTTATTTCAGGAAGGATGGCCTTAATTAGCCATCATTAAAAATAGGGAGGGGTACAGTTCATAGGCCTATTAAAACAAACCGGAGAAATGTGCTATTTATCTCTGGATGAGGACAAAGAAGGAACTATTTTCTCAAAAGAAAGTATCATGTGCAGTTAGCAGAACGGACATCACTTACTTTTGATGCAAAATGCCAGTGGCTCTCCAGCTTTTTGGCAGCTTGGACTTGTAACAGTGAGCCTCTGGTTTGTAGTCAGCTTAAAGTTAAACCGAGCACCTGGAGCATCTTTAGATAATACTTATACCAATTTCTTCAAGCCATCACAGTCAAACCCTGATTAGAAATCCTGGCAGATGGAGTCCAAGGCCTCCAAATTATTGGTTTTCAAAAATTAGATAATGTCCAAAGTTCCTTTTAAATATAAGTCCTGAACTTATATTTTAAAAGCACTTACGTTCTTTTAAAAAATACTTAATTTAATAGACAAAGCAGGCTTATGTGCAAAATTTAAGACTCAAAAGATATACTGCAGAAAAAAATGTCTTCCCACATCTGTTCCCAGTTACCCAATTTATCTCTAAGACAACCAGGTTACCTGTTTTCTCTGTGCAATGTAATTATGAATTTAATTCAATTATGACTTCAACTACTTCTGTTGAAGTAGTTTATGAGTTTATGTTATTGTCCCAACTGGATTTATGCATAAACTTCCCAAAGGCAGGGCTCAAGATCAATGCTCTCTATCATAACACCTAACCTAATGTGGAATATGTCCATAGAGCCTAATAAAAACTGGTTGTGCCTGGCCTGGCAGTTAAGAGTGTTGGCCCAATATGCCAAGGTTGGGGTTAGATCCTCCGTCAGGGCACACATACAAGAAGCAACCAGTGAATGCATAAATAAGGGAACAACAAATTGGTGGTTCTCTCTCTCTTCCCTTCGTCTCTAACAAATAAATAAAAATTCAAAACAAAACAAAACAAAAATTGGTTGAATCTGCCACCTGGTTAGAAGCCTAAGGCTCAGGATTAACCGTTGAAATAGAAAACATTTATACTGGCTATTAAAGAACTACATATGAAAATGATCAGAGGTACTAAACTGCCACCAAAAATAAGATTACCAGAAGTGACAAACTTACCCAAATAAGCAACATAAGACAGCATCAGTCCCAGTAAATAAATGCATTTGGCTTTAGATCTCTGCTAACTAAGCAACTATATTTTAAGTACTGCGATAGGTTTTGACCTTTACATGTTCAACTGTGGTTTGGTGTGTCAAGGTGAAACAAAGAGCATTTAAAAATGATGTTATTCAGAGACTTCCAGTCAAGATGGAGACATAGGTAGACATGCTTCATCTCCTTGCACAACCATTAAGAAGGATCACAACCTCAAAACAAAAAATACCCAGAACTGCCAGAAAACTGAACTGTATGGAAGTCCAACCACCAAGGATTTAAAGAAGCCAAATTCATCCAAATGGTAGGAGGGGCTGAGATGGGGAGCCGGAATGGAGAGAGGATGCAGTGTGGTGACAGCGGCCAGCAGAATGGGCAGTCCAACATTCATGTGTGGTGGATAAAATTGGGAGGGATACCTTGGAGGCCAGTGACCCCTGTCCCAGAGACTGCACAGCCCAGGGTTCCAGCTCTGGGAAGATGAAGTCTCACAACTTCTGGCTGTAAAAACCAGTGGGGGCTGGGGCTACAAAAGAAACCGCTGGTCTCTCAGGAGAGTCCATTTAAAGGGCCCGCACTGCACAGTCCTAGAACTAACTAACGCAAACCCACCCACCTGGGAACCACCTCTGGGAAAGCAGCTAAAGGGGTGGCAGTCACATATGCAAAGGAAGTGAAGTGGCTGGAAACAGAGCGAGTGCTGAGCAAGTCTCCAGCAGCCAGACAGCAGCACTGTCCCCTCTTTGACCCCTCTTCCACATACAAAGCCAAAAAGACATGAAGCAGGTTGCCCCACTTCAGCAAATACCTAAAGGCTCTGCCCCACACAGCTTAACAGGTGCACTAAGACAGAGTCAAAGCAGCTCTACCTAATACACAAAAACAGAGAGAGGTGACCAAATCAAGGAGACAAATATGGCCCAAATGAAAGAACAGAACAAAACCCCAGAGAAAGAGCTAAGCAAAATGGAGCTAGCCAACCTATCAGATGCAGAGTTTAAAACACTGGTGATAAGGATACTTGGAGAACTCACTGAGTACAGCAAACATATGAGAGAAGAAATAAAGGCTACATTAAGTGAAATAAAGAAAAATCTACAGGGAACCAACAGTGATGGAAAGGAAGCCGGGGTCCAAATCAACGAGTTAGAACGTAAGAAGAAATAAACAGTCAACCAGTGTAGAATGAAGAAACAAGAATTCAAAACAATGAGGAGACGACTCTGGGACACCTCTGAAAGTGCCAACATACGAATCACAGGGATGCCAGAAGGAGAAGAGGAAGAGCAAAAACTCGAACACTTATTTGAAAAAATAATGAAAGAAAACTTCCCTAATTTGGCAAAGGAAATAGACACACAAATCTAGGAAGAACAGAGAGCCCCAAACAAGCTGGACTGAAAGAAGACCACACCAAGACATATCATACTTAAAATGCGAAAGATTAAAGATACAGAGAGAATCTTAAAAGCAGCAAGAGAAAAGAAGAGAGTTGCCTACAAAGGAGTTCCCATCAGACTATCAGCTGATTTCTCAAACTTTGCAGGCAACAAGGGACTGGCAAGAAATATTCAAAGTGATGAAAAGCAAGGACTTACAACCAAGATTACTCTCTCCAACAAAGCTATCATTTAGAATGGAAGGGCAGATATAGTGCTTCCCAGACAAGGTAAAGCTAAAGGAGTTAGTTCATCATTACCAAACCCTTATTATAGGAAAGGTTAAAGGGACTTATTTAAGAAAAATGAGATCATCAAAATTATGAACATTAAAATGAGAGCAAACGTTCAACTATCAACAACTGAATCTAAAAAACAAAAACAAACTAAGCAAACAACTAGAACAGGATACAGTGATCCTTTAGAGGTTTTTCAGTGGGGTGGGCGAAGCAGGAGACTGGGAGAAAGGTGCAGGGATTAAGTAGCAGAAATTGGTAGGTTCAAAATAGACAGGGGGATGTTAAGAATAGTAGAGGAAATGGAGAAACCAAAGAACTTATATGCACAACCCATGGACATGAACTAAGGGGGGGGATTGCTGGAGGGAAGAGGGGGTACCAGGCAGAGTAGGGGCAAAGGGGGAAAAATTGGGACAACTGTAATAGCATAATCAATAAAATATACCTAAGAAAGAGCTAGAGCAGGGGTCAGCAAACTTTCTTCTGTAAAGGCCCAGAGAATAAATATTTTAGACTTTGGGAGGAAAAAAAAAGTTATTAAATAAGCACTAACTCACTCCACATTTCTTTTACATGTCAAGGCAGAAGAGGAAAAAATGATAAAACTGTAAAACTTAAGTTTTAGGTTCAGCTGAAATACTTTTAGGACCAATAATATCACAAGGGAAAAGGGGGACAATTTATTCATTTCTTTAATTCTAATACCATGGAAGGTTTTTATCTGAGACTTTGCATTAGTTAGTCAGGTTAACCTGATTTACTTTAATTCTCCTAACATCAATTTTTAAAAAATCTTTGTTTACATCTCAAGAATCTAGTAGAGAATAAGAAAAATCATTTGTGCGTGTGTCATTTTTCTGAGAACTTTTCAAAGGTCAGTGATGAGTGAGAGCTAATCACGATTTCTCATTTCTGTTTCAGGCTACTATAGTGCAACAGATACAGCAAAAGTTGTCATTGCTAATGGGAATGAAAAATGTGACTCTAAACATAAAGCTTCAAGAAATAACATTTCAAAGCACCTGAATGAGACATAAAAAAAGTGACGTAATACAGAGCCTCTGGCTTCTTAATGAACATTGAAACAGCAGGGCTGACTGGGTACTTACCTCCACCATACATGACAGCCAGCATGATGGAGGATATCCATGACACTTCGCTGGTGGTGGCATTGAATATTCCTTCAATTTCTTTGAAGAACACAGTAATAGACTTGGGGAATGCATAAGAGAAGCCGATGGAAATGAAAGCTCCAACTACCACTGCCCACCCCCAGCCTCCATCTGGGGGTGTGTATCCAACTGGACCTCCAATTGCTGGTGGCATTTTAAGGGTTGATGAATTCCAAAAGGCAGTTCAAATCCAAGTATCTGAAGGATATAAAATTAAAATATATGTCAGCAATAAAGCACTCCCACTTAGCACTCATGACAACAAACAATTCCACCCATTACACCAAGCTCTCAAGTAACTGAATTGTTTTTCAGTGTTACTTGTCCAAAAGACATTATCTTCTAAACATTACAACAAAAAGTCTTAGCGCCATGATACTACCCATAGTTTTTAGTAGCTTAAAGGAAGACAGCTCCTTACCATGTAAGAAACCATAGCTAAAATAAATCCTTTTCAATGTAGCCTTTGTATTTTGAATAAGCCTACTTGTTTCAGTAGTTAATATAATTCCTCAAATCATTCAACTTGAATAATTTGCGGAATTAACTAAATGCCTCCTTTAACTTATCTGTTTGCAAAATTTGCGTAACACATATCCTACAAGAGTTCAGCAGTTTTAATATATGCTTTGTAAGATTTTCCCTTTGCCGAAATGTATTCTTTAATATTTTCTTTTCACCTTTTCACATTTATATGCTGACTTAAAGTACTGGGAAGTAGGTATATAACAATTTGCAAAATAGATCATTAGAACACAAATAGAACAGTTCTAGCCAGTGTTTGCAGGCAAGAAAAAGAAAAGGCATAAAGACTAGAAAGGAAGAACTGAAATTGTCTTTATTTACAGATGACCTAATTGTCTATGTAGGTAGTGCTAAGGAATATAAAAGGCACTAGGTCTCTGCCTACAAGGTCAATGAAATCAACTGTCTATAAACCAATAACAAATAATTGGAATTCAAAAATTTAAAAAATACCATATATTTATAACAGCATTAAGAAACTGAATAGGGGTAAATCTGACAGATGATGTATAAGATATCTACACTGAAACCAAAAAATATTACCAAGAAATTTAAAAATTAGAGAACCCATCCTCATGGTTTGAAAGACAATATTTAAATCAAACAAAGATTTCTGTGGGCACATAGAAGCACTTTTATCAAAAGTTTATAAATTGGGTTCTGGCTGGGTGACTTGGTTGGAGTCACCTCCAACCTGTGCACCAAGGGGTGCACAAAAGGTGGTGCACCTGTGCACCAAAAGACCATGGGTTTGATCCCCAGGCTGCTACAGGAGGCAACGGATTGGTATTTTTCTTACATTGATGCTTCTCTCTCTGTCTCCCTGCTCCCCTTCTTCTCTCTCTAAAATCAACAAACATATCCTCAGGGGAGGATTTAAAAATAAATAAATAAATAAAAATAAAGTTTATAAATTGGATTTCAAACTACAGATTGGGAGAAAGTATATACAAAACATATATCCAACAAAACACATGTCCAGAACATAAAAAGAATTTCTGTGGCTCAACAGCTAAAAGACCAACAACCCAATTAAAAAATGGGCAAGAGAGCTGAACAGATACTTAACCAAAGAAGATCCACAGATGGTAAGCATAGAAAAAGTGCTCAAAATTATTAGTCATTTGGGAAATGCAATTTGAAATCGTAATGAGATACCATACACATCTACTAGAATGACTGAAATTAAGAGTGATAACACCAAGAGTTGGTGAGCATATAAAGCAAATGGAACTCTCATATTGCTGGTGGTAAAGTAAAATGGTACAGCCAGGTTGGAAAACATTTTAGCAGTTCCTTATAAAATTACATATATGTTTAACATATGACCTGGCCATTACACTTCCAGGTATTTTCCAAGCGACAGGAAAACATATACCTTTCAAAGATTTAAATGAGAATTCTCTAGTAGCTTTATTCCTATTAGCCCCAAACGGAAAACAAACCAAATATCTCCCAAGTAAATTGGTAAAGAAATCATGGTATAGCCATATAATGGATACTACTCAGCAATAAAAAGGAACTGCTCATACATTCAAGAACACAGATGAATCGCAAAAGCATTACATTAAGCCCTGGCCAGGTGGCTCAGATGGGTGGGGCGTTGTCCGGTGCGCCAAAAGTTGCGGGTTCAGCCACTGGTTAAGGCATATATGGGAGGCAACCGATAGATATTTCTCCCTCTGTCCCCCCTTTCTTTCTTCCCTTTCCTCTGTCTCTAAAAGCAATAAACATATCCTTGGGTGAGATTTTTTTCTTTAAGCATTATGTTAAGTGTAAAAAGTTATATATAACACTATATTCTACATGGTTACATTTATATGAAGTTCTAGAAAAGGCAAGATTCGAGCAACAGACAACAGATCAGGGGTTGCGGAGAGGAGGCTAACTGCAAAGGGGCATTAGAGAACTCTTTTAGTGATGTAAATGCTCTGTTACGATTGTGGCAGTAGTTACTCATCATACTGTACATTTAAAATGGGCAGATTTTATTGTTATGTAAATCATACCTCAATAAAGCTGACCAAAAGCAAAAATAGTGCAAGGGCAGTGACAGGGGTAAAATCTCTTCAGTGGCACAGGGAGACAATACAGAAGCAAAAGGGATGGCGGGCAGATTTCTTCATCTTGGCTCTCTGTGTGGTTGAAAGAAGAGGAAAAGATAGAGGGTGAAGAAGAGGACAGAAAACTCTCTCCAGAGAACTCACAACAACGGGCCTGTGTGAGCTTATGCTTGGCAGGGCAATGTCTGGAAAAGCTCTGTTCTTCCAAGGATATATTATGTTTGATTTTTCTAGCAAAGATTTCCCACAGGGAAAACCCTGCCAAATATAAACTGACAATCTAAAATTTCAAAACACATCAAGAATCAACTGCCATATTCTGTCATATATAATGCGTACTTTTTAGCCCAGATTTTTTAGGGAAAAATAAGGATGCGCATTATACATGGGTAGTACCTGAAATACCTTGTATCAGCTCTTGTGTTTTGTAATTATTTGTTACATAAAATTTCTTCTATCCTATGTTCAAAAATAAATGCTGAAATTCCTTTATAATACAAAAAACAAACGTCTAAATGTAAATTAAAAATTGAATTAAAAAATTAAAAGTTTTTTTTCTCCTGAAAGTTTGGGTCAAAAATATGGGTTTGCATTATATATGGGAGTACAGTATACACAGCAAAATATGGTAACCACAGTGAAGTAAAAGCCAATCCAACATGGCTGGACTAGACACTCAAAAACTACAGACATTGGATATGGATATTTAAAATGGCTAAAAGCATGAAGCAAGGCATTAAAAACACTACAAAAATTAATTTGACTAATTGACTTGAAACCAAATTTCTAGAAATGAAAACTATATTCAGTGAAATTAATAACAGGTTAACCAGCAACTCAACACAGCTGAAAAGAGTGAACCTGCAGGGCTGGTTTGAAGAAAAAAGTCAGAATTCAGTGGAAAGCTTTATTATAAAGCTATTAGAAAAAGGTTTAGAAACATGAAGTTTAGAGAATGGGAGGACCGAGCATACATCTAATGGGATTTTAGAAAAAGAAAATGGAAAGAGGCAATTTTTTCAAGGGGTTAATGACTTGAATAATATGAACCCACAGTATAAAGAAACCCAACATGATAAAGAGAAAAATTTTTTAAAGCTATTGAGAAAATGCAGATTACATAAATAATCACAGTGACAAACCAGAATTCTCATCAATTTTGAAAAACTCAGCCACCGTGTCTTCAAATATTGGGTTTTCCCCATTCCCTCTTTCCACTCTTGAGATTCCAATAGGATGTGCGTAGGACTCTCCCATGGTTTCTATTCTCTTTCTCTTCTGTGTTTTCCATCCTTTTGTTTCTCTGTACTAAGAATTCGAGGCCTAGGATATTATCTCTCTCCAGAGATGATTCTCACTCACCTAGGACTATGTAAATACAGAATCTCTTTATGAACATTTCAAGGATCAAGATGTTTAGAGGCTGCAGTTCATTTGAGGCTGGTTTGTCTCCTATTCATCCCTTGTCCTACAGCACAGCTCTTTAGAATCCTACCCAGAAGAATAGGATGTGATCAGAGCTGTCACTCTTGAGGCCCTTGACTCTAACATTTCCCTTTGGACCCACGAAGCTTTCCAAAGCACTACTTAGGCCACTGGAAACTGCTCCTTCTGTAACCAGAAAGCCTTTGATTCCATAATCATATCACTATTGCCACAATTAGGAAATCTGCAAGAAGCTGCCAAAATCAGATAATCATCGAAATCAGGAAGTCACCACAATTAGAGGCTGTTAATGTCTGCTGTTAGCTCTAAAGCTCTCAAACCACATTTGCCTCCTATGACTGCACCATCAAAATGGATCCCACATGTCCTGTGTGTCTTGAGATCTCAACGCCAGTGACTAGACATGGAAATACTTATTCTACTTCTGCCTTACAAATGTCACACAAATGCATTTGACTAGCAGAACTCAAGTCAAATCCAGTAATGTAGTTACAAGGGAACCTGTGAAACATAGTGTTTATCTTTCTTTTCTTTGTAGTTTTTAGCTTTAAAGCCTGGGCAACATAGCGAAGTACACCAGAAAAGAGGATGTAACAGATGCCGAGCACTATTTCCAAAATCCATAGACACATGCAGTATACCACTTACATAAAATTTTCTATCGTGCACAAAGCAGTATTATATTGCTTATAGACATATGCTGAGGTAACAGTCATGGTTGCTTTGCTTGATGGGTATATACTGAGAAATGCATCCTTAGGTGATGTCGTTGTGCAGACATCAGCTTATACAAACATGGATGGTACAGCCTACTACACACCTAGGCTACACTGAATAGCCTATTGCCTCTTAAGCTACAGACCTGTGTAGCAGGTTACTGTACTCAGTACTATAGGCAACTGTAATACAATGGTATTTATCTATTAAAGCATATCTTAACATAGAAAAGGTATAGTAAAAATATGGTATGAAAGATAGTGGTACACCCCTGGGGGCACTTACCATGAATGGAACTTGCAGAACTAGAAGCTGCTCTGGGTGAGTCAGTGAATGAAAGAGGAATAAATGGAAAGACCTAGAACATCACTGCACATAACTTTAGACTTCTTTTTTTGAGAGGGGAAGGGAGGGATAAAGAGAGGGAGAGACACATCAGTGTGAGCCAAGACACATCGGCTGGCTGCCTCCCGTATGCACTCTGACTGTGGACCAAACCTGCAGCCTAGGCATGTGCCTTGACCAGGAAATCGAACTGGCGATCTTACACTCTGCGGGACAATGCCCGACCAAATGAGCCACGCCAGTCAGGGCTACAGCTGTAGACTTTATGAACACTGTACACTTAGGTTATTAAAAACTTTTCTTTTTTTAATAAATTAACCTTAGCTTAATTTTTTTCCTTTATAAACTTTTGACATAACACTTAGTTTAAACCAAACACATTGCACAGCTGTACAAAAGTATTTTCTTTATATCCTTATTCTAAGCTTTTTCCTATTTAAAAAAATTTTTTTAATTTTAAATTTTTTGTTAAAAAAAAAAGGCACAAACACATTTGCCTAGGTCTACAAGTGGCAGGATCATCAATATCACTTACTGTAGTCTTCCATCTCCACCTTAGCCCACTGGAAGGTCTTCGGGGGCAAGAACATGCATGGAGCTGTTGTCTCCTGTAACAGTGCTTTCTGGAATACTCCTGAAGGGACTGCCTGAGGCTCTTCTTGAGCAGGTGTCCCTCTTTTCAGAAACTGTCCATGGTGGTTTGCTTGGTGTACGTCTTTCTTTTTTGTCATAGATTTACTTGTAAGCAGATAATGTACCATGAGTATTCCTCTGTGTTAATGAAAATTTTTCAGTATTGGGTCTGTGTTTTCAAACTTTTAAAAGAGCTTGTTGAGGTCTACAAAAGTTTATGCTAAACCCTTCACTGCAAATTTTCTTATGAACTTTGTTTTTCTTCTGCAGTTTTCTGTTCTCTTGCCTCTTCTTCAGCTATACATTCCTGTTCCAGTTCCAACAAGCCCTCAGTTCCCAGGAACCACCTCTAGGCCATCCTCATCCACGCCAAGGTTAAAGTTGTTTGCCATCTCAACCACAGCCTTGTGGAATTTTGCAACCTCTTCATCCTCTGCAAATCTTTTAAGTCATAGATGAATCTCTTGGATGTCTTCTTATATATGCCATCCATACACTCCTTTGTGACATCACCCCAGGCCCAAGCAAGGTCCTTGATGCAGTTATAGATGTAATCTTTCCAGAATTACATCAGTGTCTTCCTCAGCTGCAGCAATAGCTTGGGAAAAGGTCCTCCTCAGATAGTAGAACTTAAATGCTGCTGTAAACTCCTTGATCCATTGGTTGATCAGTGAGATGGTGTTTGGAAGAAGAAACACTGTTTTGATATTGGGATGAAGATTACCAATAGGAGAATGGCTGGGAGCATTCTCAAGAATAAGAAAAACCTTGAAAGGTATTTTAACCTCCAGCTAGTACTTCTCCAATTCTCTAGCATTGCAATTCAAGAGGGCATCTGGGAAGAGAGGCTGGGTTGCCCCTGACTCCTTATAGCTCCTATAAAATATGTGCAGTGTATGCTTATTGATATGCTCGAAGGCCCTGGGGTTCTCACTGTGACAGATGACAACGATTTCAATTTGTGGCCTGCAACACTGCCCTCAAGCAAAAGTGTTATCCTGTCCTTAAAAGCCTTGAAACCTGGCATTGAGTTGGCTTCCTTATGGATGAGAGTCCTTTTAGGACCATTTCTGTTCCCACAATAGGGAGGTTTTAACCACATTGAGTATTTGTGCTGGCAAGTAATTTTCTTCCACTATCAGCTTATCTAGAGTTTCCAAAAATTCCTCAGCTGCCTTCACATCAACATTCGCGCAGACTCACCACTCACTTTCACGTTATGGAATGAAAAATGATTTCTGATTTGTTTAATCCACCAGTAAATTCAACACTGTAGTCAGGTCCAGCCTTTTTTTGAACATCGCAAACAAACTTTTTGCTTTGGCCATAACCGTCATGGTGCTGAGAGGGGTTACACTTCTGTGTCTTGACTTCAGTCCAGATTATTAGAAGTTTCTCCTTGTCTGATATAGGCCTTTCTCGAATTTTTCTTAGTTTCATTGCCTTTGATGAAGTAGATCCTTAAATAGCTTCCATTACCTTGTTCTTCAAGATTGTAGCTATGGTGGAATGGGACATGCCTGACTGACGAGCAACAACCATCACTTATTTTCCACTTTTGTGGTCCTTAATCACTAGTAATTTCATTTCCAGGTCAATCACTCAGCTTGGCCTCTTACTGGCAACATTAGCAGTGGATTCTCTACACTTAGGGGCCGATGAACAAAATTAACATGAGATTAAATCAAGCACAAGAGGAAATGATACCGTTAAGTAATACAGCAAACTGGCTGCATCACGCTGCTGCAGGCTTAACACACATACTGTTTTATAGCAAACTTGGTATACTTTTATAAGATTGGCAGGGCAGATTTGTTAACACCAGTATTACCAAACACATGATTAATGTGTTGTGACCTTATGATGACTATGGTGACACTAGGTAATAGGAATTTTTCAGCTCCATTATAATCTTATGGGACCGTAGGTCATATCTGCAGTCTGTTGTTGACTGAAATGTCTGTGCGGCACATGACTGTATACAAACATAAGATGGCTGATGAAAAGCCAAAGTCCCTAGAGGAACAGGGAATATACACTCCATCTCCTCTTAGAAGAGGTTTACTCAGTATGAGCAGACATTTCCAAGTTACTGCCAAACCTCGACATTACTGTAGATGGATCCTAGTGTCCTGAAGCACAACTCTCCCTTGTCATAGAATACTGTATGCATAGCTAGAATTGCTGGCTTGTCCTGTTTTCAGGCACTTGGCCCATCTAATGATCCTTAGCTTCTTCCCTATGTGAAATAGTATTCTTTTCCTTGGAACTCTAGCCTTGTTCAAGTTTTACTCCTAGTATGCACATGACTGTATTACACATCATTACTCAAGAGTTCAAAATTTACCTTAGCAGTCACTCTTGGGTATTGTGTATTTTATGGATCTGGACAAATTTATAATGGCAGGGATCCACCACTAGTATCATGAGTAGTGTCATGCCCCTAAAAATCCTTTGTGCTCCCACTTTTCATCCCTCCTTCCTCTTTAACCCCTGGCAATCACTGGTCTTTTTACTGTCTCCATAGTTTTGCCTTTTCCAGAATGCCACGTAACTGTAATGATACAGTATGTAACCTTATCAGATTGACCTCTTTCACTTAGAAATATGCATTTAAGTTTCTTCCATGTCTTTTCATCGCTTGGTAGCTTATTTCTTTTTAATGCTGAATAACGTTCCATTGTTTGGATATTCCAGTTTATCCATTCACCTACTGAAGTACATCTTGACGTTAAGCCTAGTAATTACAAAAATATAATTTCTGGCATATTTTATGTTGTAGTCTATGCGCTTTAAATATATTTATCAAAGCTTTTGTGCTAAAGATTTAGCCCAGCCCTGGCCAGGTAGTTCATCTGGTTAGTGCCGTCCAAAATGCCAAGGTCGCAGGCTTGATCTCCAGTCAGGGCACATACAAGAAGCAACCAATGAATACATTAGTAAGTGGAACAAGCAAATCGATGTCTCTCTCTAAAAACCAATAAATAAAATTTTAAAAATAAAATAAAGATTTACCCCAGTTTATAGAAAATACTATTGGCCACTCCATTTTTAAACCAATCAAGCAAAATTGATTTGTCAAAGCCATACCTCATTTTCATTAAAATAAATGTGTTGATACACATCCCTGTGATTAACTATCTACTTTTTAAATCTAATTCTAACTTAGAAAATAGAGAAGGAAAGAGATTGTTGTCCATATGAAGTAAGGTATTGCCTTGTCTACTATTTCTGACCTAACCCCTCTTTGGACTTCTGTCATGGGACTTTCTCCCTCTGGGACTATTGCACTCTGAAAAAATTCTCTTTGGGGGGTGGGGGGAGGTGAGGGACAGGAGACTTTTTTAGATTGTTTTAGACTGGGGCAGTGAACCACAATAAGAATTAGGATAAATGAAAGCTGTAACTTTATTTTGTAGTGAGTACGGGCTTTCAGATACAGCAAAGTGGAAAAGGAGAAGCAGAAGACCTCAGGCATCTATTTTTAGGACAATGATTTTTAGTTAAGGGTACATCTGAATCTGAAAATCTGGAGAATTTCCTTCAAAATATAACCCAGTTTAAAAAGATTAAAGATCTCTGTCCTAGGACATTCAACTTACCTATGATTCAGGTAGGATAACAGTATTTGTAAGTTCAAACCTCCTGAAATTTCTCTGGAATGAATATAATAAAAAGCTAACAGCTCAGTTCTGCTAAAGGAAACAATCTGGATTCTAAAATTATATGAACAGAACTGCTCCAGGCACTAATTTTATGGGTTTTTCCTTCACCTAGGTATAAAGAGAAAAGCACTTGAAAATTTTCAATCAAAGAGCCACTAAAAAGATTAATTCGCTTCAGAATGTTTACACTCAGAGAGAGACGCCCACACACAGACGGTAGAACTATTTAAAACGTCAAGCTCTGACTCGATCAGCTAATACGTGCTGGACGTGATTAAACTTTGAGCTTAGCTGCCAGCTATGATTTGTCCCAGTTAGTTAAAGCAGTAACAATTTTTAGTCACTAAGACTTGCCTCGTTAAGTTAATAATACCTTATTCCACAGTGACAAAATTAGATTTAAAACTTCAAGATTTAACCATTAACTCTATTTGATCACAAAAATGACTAAATGTGTAACCTGGATGTATTAGTTACCAAAAAGGCTAATGCATATGAATATGGGAGAGGGTGGCAGGAGATAGTGCAGAATACACTAAATCTTAAGTCTATTTAAGTTACATATATATGTATTTTGATAAAAATTATATTTGCATAATCTCACTTATTAAAATAATTTTGATCAAGGATGTCACATTTTGCTATTCTTAGTTAAAAAGAAAAACAACTATTATAGAACAAAATAAATAATAATTCCTATCCTTTTAATAGTTCCCTATAGCCCTGGCCAGTGGCTCAGTTGGTTGCAGCGTTGTCCCGTACACCAAAAGGTTGAGGGTTTGATTCCAGGTCAGGGCACATGCCTGGGCTGTAGGTTTGGTCCCTGGTTGGGGTGCATACGAGAGGCAACTGATTGATGTTTCTCTCCCTCTCTTCCCCTCTGTCTAAACAAATAAATAAATAAAAGCAATAAAAAAAAACTTTGGGTCTGAGTAAAAAAAAGAAAAAAGAGTTCCCTGTGGTCCTCCTCACATTTTCTTTTAGTCCTAAATACCATATATATTGCTAAGAGAGTATTTTCTACCCAAACCAGGAATTTGTTGAAAAGTTCTTCCCAAGAAGAAAGCTCACAAATGTACACTTATCAGGAGCCCTGAGCACCATGAAACAGATGAAACCTAACATTTGGAAGTGTCCTCATTTCTGCTGTGATCCAGAAAAGGGCTGCTCTGTTTCAAGTAAATCTATCACGTGCTAAAGGACAGGTGATGAAATGGAGGGTGTTTGTTAGATCTCAGGGCCCTTTCACCACCTAAAATAAGGCACATGGGTGTCAGAGGTCGAGGAATAAACAACTAATGCCCTTTAGTTCCCAGCCTCTCTGCCACCTCTGTCCACTGCAGTCTTCTGTACAAGATTGTTCAAGTGTGACACTTTTCTACCTTGTGAAAAAAAGCTATCTACACAGGAGCTTCGCTAAATATTAGTCAGGTGTGTTTGCTTAGGTGAGCAAAATTTCAGGACTGAAATTTTTTTGAAAAGGCAGAAACACAAATATTTCAATAACATGAAGATATGCAGGCATAAAGACGCGACACTGAGAAAGATTTCCAGAGAGTGAAACTTAGTGCCACCATCAAATGACATGCATCAGAAATACTCTAAGCTTGTTAGTGAAATGTGCTTAACTTTTCCTATAGGGCTTCCTGGCAGTTGGTATACCACCTTTTATATCAGTATAACAACACAGCAGCAGTTAGAGCTGCTTCTGCTATTCCATGAACAAAGCCAGGCAAAGATATTTCAATGAATGACAAATGTGGGAAATTTTTGGTATTCACAACTTCAACTAAATTCCATTAAAAGAAATACAGAATGCCCAAAACTTAATAGTTTAGAATCACTTTTTGTTTGTATTTCTGTTGGACTGGACTTGTATTTGATGCATAATTCCAATGAGTTTACATTGACTTTGTTTAATACTCTACAATAGCCCTATGGTATTGCTATTGTGGCTCCAATTTTACAAATGTCAATCCTAACTTCTTATAGTTGTTTTAGAAATGAAGATTAAAGTTTCATTAGTATAGAGAAGTGATGAAGTTGATCATATTTAGAAATGGTCAGACTAATATGCAAACTTAAAGGTAGTAAATATGCGTATATATGTATATATATACACATATATATACATACATATATTTACTTATTTCTTCTGTCAATCTCAGCCAATGTCATCTTCAATAATCAGAATCTGTAACAAACACTTTTAATTCTTGTAAGACAATGATTTTTTGCATCTATTCATCCAAATATGCCTGATTTTACAACAAAGGGGTATGAGAAAGAAGTATGGTCCCAGTAATATGTTCTGGTTCTTCTGTTGAGGGTTAGTTTTAATATTTCATTAATTTCTTCTCCCCACACCAGTGCAGTTTCTTTCAAAAGTAAGTAATCTATTTGTATACCACAGAATAAATAACAGGGTATATATTAACGTGCATTTTTAACTGAAAACAAGAGTTTTCAAAATATGGAAAAAGAAACTTCTTACTTTTTAAGTCTGATTTGCAGAGTATAAGCATAATCAAACAAATTTCAACAAAAATATTTCTCTGCCCTGGCTGGTGTGGCTCAGTGGATTGAGAGCCAGCCTGCAAACTGAAGGGTCGCAGGTTCGATTCCTGGTTAGGGCACATGCCTGGGTTGCAGGCCTGGTCCCCAGTCGGGGGTGCCCATGAGAGGCAACCACACATTTATGTTTCTCTCCCTCTTTTTCTCCCTCCCTTCCCCTCTCTCTAAAAATAAATAAATAAAAATCTTTAAAGATATATATATATATATTTCTCCCTTTAGTAATTCAACTCGAAGGTTAAGATTTCATGAAAAATTATGAAATACCTATTAAAATGCTTATTATAAAGAGATTTCAAGAAACTAGCCAATTTTTACTTCAGCTGACAATTAGCAAAATATGAGAACAGAGTACAGTGATGAGACCTAAGTTAGCATCTTTTATTACTAGGGTTATGGCTCCAAATCTCAAAGTAAATAAACTTCTCTTAAGGGCAAACAGCATGAAAAACATAAATCTGCAGTTCGACTTTGCTCCTAATAAATTATGACTTAAAAAAAAAAAAGGAAGCACAATAGCTATTAAACACACCACCCAAGGTGAAAAATAATAGTCTTATAGTAGCAAATTAATTATATATTCTTGTCTAGAATTTGGAGGCTTTGTCCTTCCATGGCAGGTTCTTCTTGACACAATTCCAGGTTATATTCTGGAGTACCTGCATCTGTTCTGTTTTCTACAGCAATCCAAAATATATTCCACATATCAAGATCTAAGTTGGCCATTTCAATTTATGAACACATGACCTACCTTGTTCCAGAATCTGAAGAAGAAACATAGTGGCTGGATTAAAATTACAAATAGAGGTATTGTCAGGATTGTGTTGTTTCTATTTCTTTGAATGTAAATGAGTATTTGAATATAACAGGAGGCATTTCTGCTAGAATCTACTTCACTTTCAGTATTCTGAAGCCTAATGGGAAGAATAAGTAGATTACAATTCATTAAAAGATGAAAAAACAAAGAAAGTCTTTTATTTTCTTGCACAAAGTAGAGTTGAACTTTGCTTGTAGAAAAAATTAACTCTATACTTAGTTTCACATAAAAAATAAGTTTTGAGGACAGGAGACAACATTATATATTATATAAATATATAATTACAAGTACTCTGCAAACAAGTATTGACTGTTATCATAAAGTACAGGTTCCTATGGGAAAAAATAGGTTCCTATGGGAAAATGTAAGTGTGAAAAGGCACCCAACTTAGTATGGATACAAGCAATGTCAGTAGGCCTTTTGGAGGAAATTCTATTTAGATTGAGACTTGAAGGATCGCTATTATAGGTGCTAGCTAGGCCAGAGTGATGGTGGAAAATGCATTCCAGATGAGTACTGAAGCTGCAGTCAGAGTACAGGGTACACTGGAAAATCTGAAAGAATTTTACCAAAGCTAAAGCTAAAGAGGGAGCAGAGAGAATAGGGAGAGACGGAAGTTGGAGAAGTAGACACTATCTGATAGTGGAAAGCCTCAAAGTTATTTAAAGGAATTAAGGAGGGGATAGGTCAAAAACATTTTAAGGAGGCACTCTGGTCTTGAAGCTAATCCAAAGCAACCCATGGGTTTTAAGTGGGACTGGGATTAGTTAGCATATTCAGATTTTGCATTTTGGGAACATCACTCTTTATACAATGTGAAGAACCAGTTGGAGGGAGGCTGTTGGAGTGCTGTAAGACCACAGTGATAGACAACATGGGAGAATGGAAAAGAGAAGGGAACAGACAGGATTCAATGATGGACCAGACATGGGAGATGGGGGAGGCGAAGCCAGGAGTTAAAGAAATCTTCCAGTCCTGGCCAGGCTGCTCAGTTGGTTAGAGCGACATCCCAATATACCAAGGTTATGTGTTCGATGTGGTCAGGGGACACACAAGAATCAACCAATGAATGCATAAATAAGTGGAACAACAAATCTCTCTCTGAAATCAAAAATAAAAATAAAAATAAAGAAACCTCCCAGGCTTCTAGTTTGAGCAAATAGGAGTTTATGAGTTTATTGGGTGGTATTTGTCTCCGTTTAACCAAATGGGGACATCAAAGAAGCTATGTGTCTAGCCTAGGGCTGCTCAGCTTATAAGGCTTGGAAAGAAAACTCAAATCTATTCCTGTCCTCTCTGTTTTTGTTGATGTTACTGATGGTGATTTTTTTCTTATTCTTTCCTTCTAAACCATTTTTTCCCTTTATTTTTATTGTTGGCACTATTACAGGTGTCCAGATTCTGCCCACCCCCATACCCTAAACAATTTTTAATGGCAAATTTCAAGCACAACTGAGAGCCACTACTGTTTCATCTATACCCCTACCTACTTCAGTCATACCTTGGTACTCATCAACTTCAGAACTTGTCAAACCCTGTATTTGTCACAGTTCCAGAACTCTTCCATCTATGAGTCCATCTCTGTTTTGGTTGTTAGTTCAGTTTGTTCATTATGTTCCACATATGAGTGAAATCAGATGGTGTTTGCCTTTCTCTGATTGGCTTATTTCACTTAGCATAATGCTCTGCAGGTCCATCCACGCTGTCAAAAGGGGTAAAATTTTTTCCTTTTATGGCTGAGTAGTATTCCATTGTTTAAATGTCCCATAGTTGTTTTATCCACTCATTTACTGATGGACACTTCGGCTGCTTCCATACCTTGGCGATTGTAAATAGCACAGCAATGAACATAGGGGTGCTTATATTCTTTCCAATTAGCATTTTGGGTTCCTTCAGATAAATTCCCCAAGATAAAATTGCTGGGTCACAGGCAGTTACATTTTAAATTTTCTGAGGTATCTCCATACTGCTTTCCACAGTGGCTGCACCAATCTGCATTCCCACCAACAGTGCAAAGAGCTTCCCCTTTCTCCACATCCTCACCGGCACTTGTTTGTTGATTTGTTGATGAAGACCATTCTGACTGGTGTGAGGTGGTATCTCATTGTGGTTTTAATTTGCATTTCTCTGATGATTAGTGATGTTGAGCATCTTTTCATTTTTCTGTTGGCCATCTCTGTATGTTTTTTCTTGAAGAGCTTGCCTGTTCCCACAGCTTTGGGAGTATTTCTGGGAGATATCACTACCAAATCTAAATCTCTAGGTGTAACCATATTACAGATTTTAAATTCCTTGAAGACAGGGATTGACTACTCTTACTAAATGACCTCCTTTTCCAATTACCTCTTGGGCATTTCAAACTTAGTAAATTGCTTTTTAAAGCTCATTATCTCTACCTGTTCTCAACTCGCCTTTTCCCCTCATCCCTAGTCTTTTCTTCTGTCTACCATTCTTCCAAGCAGCCAGGCTTAAAACCTGAGCCATCTTAATACTTCTCCAGTGGGTCTCCTGCCCTACCAAATGCAATGCAGTGCCCCACCCATCTCCCCTTTGTTATCTCTTATGTCCATTCCTCCCCCCACCCCCGCCTCTCCATTCTTATTACTGCTACCCAGTTTAGGCTGCTACCATGATTGGTGCAGGGGCCTTTTACCTTTTATCATTGCCATCTCCCTTCTCCAATCTGTACTGTAATATGCTGCCTTTTCTGATTGTGTCCGTTCTCTGTCAAAAACTTCTCAGGGCTTTCCGGTGCCTACCACATTTAGTATTTGTCCGGGTTGATTTAAGTCTGCTATTGTATAATTTATGGCTCCAAGTTACCTTTTAAAGTTGTATATGTTTACTTTTCTTTAATTTCCCTGGCAAATTAAAATTTTTTCCATGCTTTTTTCCCTGCAATTTTTTTTTCTCTTTTCCTTTTTGGTCATAGAATTCATTTTATAATGGATCTATATGTCAGGAAGGCTAGCATAGATGATAAATTTTGAGCCCTGGAACTGCAGATGAAAAAAGGCTTCTAAGTAACCTCACAGGGTAATCTGATCATAAATTCCTAACTGTACAGGTCATGGTCAAGCCCCAAGCATATAACTATTTTAGTAGAAGATTTTATCTTTGCCTTAAGCAAGCCCTATCCATTGTTTCTGTGCTCAAACTCATAAAAATTTCTCTACAAGTTTGGACATTTTTTTACTTGACAGTATCATGCAGAGAAGTGATCAAAACAATAATGATCTTACGAAAACAGTGATTTCTCTTTTGGGGGTCACAATATACATGATGACAGCAGGAGTTCACATCTACTATGACAGTGAGGCTAGCTGGAAGGGTGGAGACACTGAAGAGTGCCACTGGTCATTTATGCAGAAGCAGTGGGATCCAGCTCTGTTGCTTGCCCTGGCTACCCTATTGCTAATCACAACAACTCATAATTTTGTTGAATCTGACTGGATTACAATGACTAGCCTTTGTATAATGGAGAAATTCCTCAAAATATACATGCATTATAAGCTGCACATTTGATCACTGGTTGAAAAATATTTTTCCCCTGTGATTTTGATTACTGAATGAAAGAAAGCCTGATGCTGCTGCTCCGGTGTTTTAAACTATTTTGGATAGTAAGTGTTTTTTATAAGTTGCCTTATTGAGTTTTGATACACAAAGTTAAGCTTTTACTTTATTAACTCTCTTCTGGTCCCCTATCAGGGGTTTTTAACCTGGGATCTGCAGATTGACCCTCTATGGTGGATGGAATTCAAGTAGTCTGTGAACTTGGTTGGGGTAAAAAATGACATCTTTCAATCAACCTCTAAGTAAAGTTTAGAATTTATTTCAACTGCGAATGTAAGCAACAAAGTACAGTAGCATTAGGAGTACCTATGAACAAATTTTCATATCCTGATACAGTGTTTACGGATATCTCGAAATTGTTTAAAATTACCACTACTTCAAAACTTCAAAATTACTGTGGTTATTACAAGATCTTATCTAATTTGTTTTTAAAAAGCACATTATTATATCCAATTAAAATATTTTGACAGTTACACCACAGATTTTACGGAACTGCCAGAGGAATCTGTGACACCAAACTGCCCACGGACTCCCACTCCTAACTCCTGTACTTCTGATGTGAGAGTGAAGTTAGCCAGAACCTGTGATGCAACACAGCACACAAATCATGTCACAGTATTATGTAATCATGATGTCACACGTTATGTAAATCTTTTGGCCATTGACTTTTGTGTACTAAATCATTATAGATTCTGATCTCAGAAATGAGGAAACAAAATGCAAAAGGGAGAATACAATGATTGTCACAAATTCGGGCAGAATAATTTTCCCTTTGTATTAAGGAAGTATATGTTTACATAATTTAAAATTACTGTTTCCAAAGGAGTTCTATTTAAGTGCTATAAGCGAATTAAAACAACAGGTAGTTTCACTGACTTGGGGGATTTTCTTGCCCTCTTTTGGGTGCATCAGCAGATACCCTTGAAATTGCTTCAAATTTTGTCTTCAACAGCTTCCCTACTTTACATGCAAGCTTTTATTTTGCTTGACTAGGGGAATCCTAAAAAGGTCAATGAACCTCAGGTTTGAAATACTTGCTCTGTTATTAGAAATACACACCCTTATTATCAGTCTACTGTGGTTGTATAATGTTTGTATTTACTCTGTCACCTAGAAAATTACTTAATGAAGGAGATAGAAGAGGAGTGGTTTAAACAATTACAGTAGTTTCCAAGAAAATAAAGCACTCATTTGAAACCTATTATTTCTAATAAAGGCACTGATAATTATCATACATATTGTCTGCAATGAAAAAGGCTATGTAAGTTTAACTATAGTATATTTTGAGGTAATAATGCTTTTTTTTTTTTTTGATACACTGTGCCTACGAATGTGTTCTAAAATACATTAACATTTGTGAATGGTGGATAATGTTTTAATACTAGCAATTTTCAACCTCTTTCATCTCAGGGCACACATAAACTAATTACTAAAACTGTGGTACACTAAAAAAATTTTTTTGTTGCCTATATGACAAAAAAAAAAAAGATGTAATTTTGATTCATTCCACAGGATGGCTATTGTTGTGTTGGCTGTTGTCATTTTTAATTTGACAATCTAAGGGAAAAGAAGTTAGTGCCCCTGACCAAACAGTCAGGTATTGCATGTTTTAAAAATTCTTGTGACACACCAGTTGAAAATCGCTGTACTAAACAAACAATACTCAATTTTAATACACATTTGCAGTCTGTCCATTACTAAACAAGAAATCAACTTAGTTCTTTATTTGACATGAGGATCAAAGGTAGCATAATAATGACATTCAGATTCATTTACCGGATATTTATTAAACAATTACTATGTGTACAAGAACTTACTAAAAAGGGGTGGAAGAAATATATACTTTAAATATGGTTTAAAAACTTTTAGAATGAGAATAAAGCTTTGAAAGGAAATATTATATCCGAAGTCTCTCATAGTGCCTGGTAACCATTAACAAATTGCTGAATACATAAAAATTCACAACTCTCTGGTCTATTTTTTTCTCATATCCAAGTCCCATCTTCCTATTCCTCATCTGCAACAAACCCAGAATAGGCATTTACATACCACCTAAATCCTGCATAGGAATGCAAATTATGGATTGAACACAATGGGAAAGAAGAATATAAGCTGAGAAAAGTTATTAATCACAATATCAATTTTCAGTTATCAAAAATCATTTACACCCATTTTTATAATTTTAGAGAAAGCTCAGGAGTGCCAATCTGATTAATTGGGAGTCAAAACACATAATTCCCACCCAACCATTAGTAAGATATCAGAACTAGAATGATAAAACTCATCCTCTCCAACCTCAGTTTCCCATTTTGTAAAGAAAGGGAAACTCACTGTTCATGAAGATCTTTTCCAGAGTTAATATTATATGCATTACTGTTTAAAAGACCAAAAGACATGTAAACAATTGAAATACTAATCTGTTGGTATTAACATTCTATGTTACATAGGTACATAACATCCTATGACGGTTATGATCTTTTTTTTCCTTTTAAATCTGTTTAGGCATGTTACAGCCTATTATATTAAGCTTACAACTAAACCTTTAAACCTGTTCAGCTATAAAAAGCTCACAAAATGCTCCCTAGACTATTAACTTGCATATTTAACAAGGGTCACTGCAGTCCGACGAAAGAACAGCATCTAGCTAAACCCTCAATTACTAAAGTATGCTCAACTTCTGTTTAATACTCACTACCTGTTGGAAGGGCTAGATGTCTTGAGTTCTGTATCATTTCTATGGCAATCTGAAGGCAAGCTGTCCCTCAGGGTGTAAGGCTTGGATTTATGGGTACTATTGAACGCTTAACTAAAAAGCTTAAGATACATAGACTCTGCTTCACCTCACTAGGCTGAGAGCTGACATCAAAATTATTAATCGCTAATTCCTACTCACACTCTTCCCAAGCTCTCAAACAATTCAGAGTTTTCCCTGTCACGACATTCCAGTAGTTACTAATCCCACGTTTATTTTATCACCTCATTGGCGTTTACACATTTTATTTCGAAACCAGGTTTGAAAATTTTTTCAAAACTAGCTGTGATAAAGTAGCTTGTAAACATTTTACTGTTATCAGTTTATAAGCAGACACTGGAAACTTGGCTAAAGGAGCAAGACGTTTGTTAAGATCCATTAGAAACTAGTTTTTTGGCAAGTGCTTGCCGCACCAAGTCAGTCAAGACAAAGCAATGAAACGTTAAAATGCACGTGGAACAAAAAGGATGCCTCTAACCCAGTGAGACGCTACCCTTCAGCCTGCTCTCGACAGGGCTGCCTGTGAGACCACGAGCGCCGAGGCTGACGTGCAGCAGCCACAGGTTGAATGACAAAGAGCCCCCGTCAGCACTGTCCTCTTGGCAAAGTTGACTCGAACCCTGCAGTCACGCCTTGGCTGCGGGGACTGCAGATTTCCAAACCACTATCGCAAGTTACCAAGTGGGACAAGGTCTGGCTGGCCGAGGAGGTCGGGACGGGCATGCCACGAGTCCAAAATAACTCCCGCCCGACTGAGTCCCTTCTCTCCCAGCAGCAGAATGCGGCCAAGGGAGGGTCTGGAGGCACCACGTGAATCACCCCCACGTCGTCCCTTTTTCAGATCAAAAGCATCTCTTAAGGAGCCTTCCGAAGACTAGCGGGAAAACGACTTCCCCAAGGTCACCGGTACCAAGACCCAACTTCTCGGCCAGGCCGGTGGCTGGCACCTGACCACGGGGGCCGCAGCGCGGCTGTGCGAGGCGCTGTCCCCAGCGCCTCAAGGTCTCCTTGCTCAACGCGGCGCTCCGGGGCCACGCGGCTGTTCTTGGCTACTTGCCCCTACCGGGCCGCCTCCCTTCCCCGGAGACCCAAGGTCCCCGCTCGCCCAAGGCTCCCTCCAGAAAGCCGAGGCAGCCAGGGCACCCCGGGGTCCGCGCCCAGTGCCGCGGGCGATTACCCAACTAACCGTTAAGCGCGGCCCCGGCGTCAAGCGTGTGCGTGACGAGGCGAAGAGGCGGCACGGCCGGAGCTTCGCGAGGCCCAGGGCCCAGGTCGCGTCCTTCGCCCGCTGCCTCCTTGACTCTCTCCGGCACCCACGCGGCCCGCTAGCCACCTCGCGGTTCGCCAGGACTGTCGGCCCAGCAGGCGAGGAGTCTTTATAACCTGCGGGGGGGGG
>PVJD01011829.1:0-43619 GCA_004026545.1 Mormoops blainvillei | reverse complement strand
AATATATGTAAATCAGTTGGAATGCTGCCTGGAAAGTCATAAGCTGTTTGGAAGTATTTTAATGTCATTATTACTTGGAATGGGTTTCGGATAATTTTTTGATTTCTCTGTGGCCTCAGCTTTATTTTCTAAACACTTAAATGATCGATTATGTGCTGTTTCTTCCTACACAACGTCATCTCTGGCTTTTTTTTTTTTTCCTGTTGAACTTTTCCTTTGATTTAGCACACTGGCCAGAGGAGAGGCAAGGAAAAGATCTAGAAAGAGAGGGAGAAGGACACCAAGAACAATATTCCACTACTTCACAGCCAGAGCCAGTCCTGGCCTGTTATTTTTTTCTCTCTTCCAAGAGACAAAATGAAAAGAGTTCAACAGACATCTTCAGTCAGCTACAGTGACTGTTACATTTCCTTTATGCAGAAGGAGCCTGGAGGCCCAGATAAACTGAAATGATACAACTAGTATTACATCACAATATAAAGCTTCCTTTTCATTTATCAAAGAGAAGATTCAGAGAATCAAAACGTCATCGCTAGGATCCACAGCCAGCCCCTAAAGTAATTTACACTAGACTCTCCCATCTGTTGCAGGGAGCCATGTCCGTAGTAATGAACAAATTGAACTGAATGTATTTTTAAAGGGCAGTGCCTGAAGCATGCGCTATAGACCAGATGGGTATATGTATATGTTTGGTCATATATGTTTGGGACTGTCCGTGTTTAATTTAGAGTACTCATTCTCATGCAGGCAAATAGTTAGTGAGAAATATAGGCATATACATATGTTTATGTATGTATAAAAATTGTTTTAGCTACCTTCTTTTCAGAGCAGCATAACCAATATAAGAAAGAAGAAGGGTCTCCAAACTCAGGTATGACAATGGGTGATCCATTTGAAAATGTTTAACTACTTTTGATTATTCACTTTAATTTTAATGCAAAGACCATATGATTTCATCCATAAGTAGAGATTAACAACAGAACAAACAAGCAAGTTAAATGTAACCAGAGACACTGAAGCGAAGAGCAAACTGACAGTGCACAGAGGAGAGGGGGGAGGGGAAGATGGGGGAAACAGGGGAAGGGTGGTCAAGGAACATATATGGAGGACTCATGGACAAATTCAAGGGGGAGTAGGGTTGGGAGTGGGGGGAGGGGCAAGTGGTGGAGGGAAAATAGACAAAACTGCACTTGAACAACAAAATTTTTTTAAAATTTTAATATAAAGTTAATATCTTCTGTAAATTTTCCCATCAGCATTCCCTGGTGGGAGTATCTTCTAGCTTTACAATTATTTTAAACATCAGATAACACTTTATTTTATTTAATATGGCACTAAAATTTCATTTACTGAAAATTTTCTACATATTTTATACAGAGCATGTGAATATTTATATATTTGGCCTTGTTGACCTTATGCTTGAATTATAAGTGTGGATAGAGATGGCAGATATACGGTGGGTCCTCATCTTTTATTGCTGTCCAGAATTTACACATACTTAGCAGTGACTTACTGCTAGAAGGCTCTAACGCTAACATGAATAACAACAGCAGGCTACAGCCTACTAGGGTCCCATCCTCTTTCTCAAGGCAGCCTCCCACAGCCTCAGAAGAGTGCCTGCCTTGCTTGGCCCACGTTATTTCAGCGGCATGAAGGTACTCTGGACTTGCATAAAACAACTGGAGCATCTTTTGAGTGCATTTGAAGTAGACATTTTTCAATACAGTTCCTAATATAAATCTCCTTTTTCTTTTCATGAAGGTGGAAAAATATGCTGAGTACCAAAAAAAGACTTCAGGGAGTCATAAGCACTGTGTGAAGACTGTTTCTTGCCTCTGTTCCAAAATGCGGCATCACGTTTCAGCCCAACAACAAAGATGACAGTGTCTATCAAAAGTTTATTGATAGTTAAAGATGAAGTCACTACCTGTAATTTTGCCTTTGGTGAACTGAATTGCAAAAAGAGAAGTAGTCACCATTTAAAATTTAAATCTTCTAGGGAAACATGAATACGGCTGACATGACAGTATTAAAATTAATCAACACACAGTAAAAGTTGATGAGAGCAAGGCTGATAAAGAGGCTCAGGGGGAGATCAACCTTAAGGAAGTATTTCAAAGTACTGGCCATTTGGTACCATCTGTTGAATTCCATGCATTAAAAAGAATGCTATTCAGAACTACATTTTTGTGAGCCAGGAATGAAGGATGTCCATCACAGGGATCATTTAACAGAACTCACTGAACAGGAGGAAGACCATCAGAGGGATGGAGAAATCTCTCCTGACGACTCCACACGGCATTAATTTGAAATGGACTGAGAAAATATAAGCCTTAATTCATTCCTGCACACACATGATGCCCGCATTTAGTCAGCAAGTAGAGAGGTTCATCATACCGTGCGTAATAAGCAGGCGAGAAAAAAACAGCAATATGGCCAGATCATTTGTTCAGAAACGTGGGCAGGTTCTTATGGAAGTTTGTGTAATGTCATTACAGCAGTGAGAAAAATTCTACTCTTCCGGGTTATATTATATTTAGAGACACTAGATTTGTCTTTAAAATGCCCGACTCCACCATTACTCACCTCCCTTCTCTAACTTACCCATAACCCTTTTATGCAATTAACAAGCCAATGAGTAGAAAGTAAAGACAGAAAAAGACAAACATAGGATTCAAATTAGTTTTTTAGGACTTTAGAATTTTCTAGTTTTTATTGGAGGATTTTATATATTTTTGTTGGTGGTGGTGTTTCTACTTTTGTTTCTTAAGAATGTGTACCCTGAAACTAATAATAAAGTACACATACTTAATTCAGCGCCTGGCACAGTGCATGGCACATATTAAATTCAATAAATATTTGGTTACAGAAAAAGCGAATATTCCAAACTAAGCATTTTTCTGAGATGAGTAGAGATAATTGTAAAGTAAAATTATTATTCATTTTTTAGGGGAAATAATGAGAGTAGGATGTTTTTACAATATCTGCATATATTTGCCTAAAGTAAGGATGAGGATGAAAGTTATATTTATATTACTTTTGATTAAAAACACAAATTTAAAATCATCTTCTTTTAAGGAATTTACTTCTAATAACATATAACGTATACTAATAATGTATACCTTTGCTTATAATCAGAGCCAGAAAAAATTATTTGTTAAAACATGATTGGTTATTGGCTAGCTCATCATTGTCCTATTTTTCCTTCTATTACTAAGTATATCTCTAAATAAGTAAAATTTCTAAATGATTCTCACAGTAGTGAGTTAGGGTTACTTACAAGATACTCTTCTACACTGAAACTATAACTTTCTGAGTTTTACACATACAGCAAAGTCTCTGATGCCAACACTGATTATGCAACCAACAGGAAATTCTCTCAGTCATCATTAAGAGGGAAACATATTTTTCATAAAAATATTTTCTCTTTGTCTTTCTACAGAAGGTATACACCTGTATTTTAAACTTTTGATTCAACTAGTATTTAACTGTTTTCAAAGCATTGAAAAATATATCTGGACATTAAGATACTTTCTCAAAGTCACACAGAGAGTCGGGGTAAAATTGAGGTTTGTGACTCATCTATAATTATGCTTAGTCTTTTCTCTTCACCAGATAGCCTTCTCAGATTTTCTATTGTCCTTGAAGAGCTGTATGTTCTTTCCAAATGAGCAAGTTAATATTAATGAACTGGAATATGAGTAAGAATCATGTCCTGGCTTCACATTTGATTACTGAAGTTAATATTGACTTTATCTTCTCCATGTCTTTTTCATCTACTCTTAACCTGAAAGCAAGTCAACTGTATTTCTATAGGAAATAGAAGAGGGCGTGATGGAAATAAAGAGGACAAAATTGCAATAAAAGAGAAAAATGATGGCAGGCTTATGATCTGCTTTCCAGACTGAAAATACATTCACGTTCCTTCTTCCTTATGTATTTTATTGTCAATTGTCTTCTCTAAGGCAATGTTAATTACTTTATATAATAGTAGTTTTCCCTGAAACTAGAAACTCAATAAGAAATGTGTGACTACTAGGTATTTATATTACCACTTCAATTTCAATCCATATTCATCCTTAGAATTATAATTGTACATAATAGCCTATCATCAAAAGTGTGGTTGACAGTGAATAAGGTCCTCTTCTTTACAGAGGAAATGTTTCTAGGTGACTCAGCAGAATATGAGGAGTGTGGCTGATCCAACAAATGCAGAGGGATTTGCCCCTACTTTAGTGCTCTGTAATGGGCTACCACAGAATTTATCATCCAGGCAAAAGCACTTCTGAGAATAAAAGAAGTAATAATGATTATTCCATGTAATTGTAGTAATCTGAAATTGGCCTGAGCAAATTGGATATGGTCACCTCGGTCAAAGAAAAAAGGAACACAAGCAACAGCATGACATGTTTAAGACTACTATATTATTATCATGTCAATAATGACCCGCCTCTACATTTTATGGAGCTCCTCTCCCCTTTAACTCCATCCAACCCTGATCGTGGGAGCACTACCTGTTGGGTGAGAACCATTATTAGCTTAAAAATCAATACAGAAAACATGAGTGGAATGGTCTATTAAATAATGTGATTTAAGAGTTAGTGATTGAATATAAAATACATTGAGGCTGTATGGTTGTTGGCAGTGTTTATGGCAAGAGTAAGATGCGTGCACAGCTATGAGAAATCAGAAATTCAAATTTGATTTAATATAAAAATGAGACAATTCTATGAAAAACAAAAATTTAAAATCACTTCAGATCTGAATTCTCTCTGGAAGATAGAAGTTTAGACCACTCATTGAAACACTATGTGGAAGATAATGAATTAAGAATTATTCAATGTTCAAACCAAGATAACACTTTGAAATTAAGCTCTAAGAAAAGCCTCAGAGTTTTAGATCAGGATCCCATTTACGGTGATCAGCCCTGGAAGAGACATTCTAAACAAAGAGGGAGCATGGTCAGGGACACCTAAAGACACTGAGGCTATCAAGTGAACATCCCAAAGTACAGAAAAACAGAGTTGGTAAAGACAGGAAGCCCTTCTGAGGACTGTGGCACATGGCTCCGAAAGAGGTAAAACAGAGCCAAAAGGGATAACCATCTGATGACATCTGGTTTTACCTCCAAATTTGGTTTGGAGGCCAACTGTCAGGCTTACCAGTAGCTATGCAAAATCCTTCCAATAACCATGGATTTGTTCTATTTGTATGTTAGGTTGAGATCACTTCTTGTGGTATCTGTACCTGTTTTATAGCTTTGTTTTCACAAAGGAGAGTGATCTTGTTTCACTGTAGCTGCTGGACTTCTTTTGAACTTTACAACGAGGTACAATCTAACTTCTGAAAAACATTAAACAATGCCTACCCCACTGTTGATAAACAAACACTTCACACAATTCATTCTGGTACCTCTGATGATATATTGAACATGTATCGTTCCCCAAATGACTTGTTTTCAGAGCATAGATCACCAGTCACTAGTTCAATGCCATTTAGAGACTCTTAATATTTTAGAGCTAAAAGGGAACTTAGAGTTCAATTTTGGACATATTTATTGAATACTAGCTATGTTCCTAGGCTTGCAATGACAAAGCTGGATGATATAAAAAAAATATGGTTTTCAAGAAAAAAATATCGCAATGTTTGATAAATAATCATGAGGTATGATTATGTTTTAATAATTTAGAGAAAGATAATAATGATAACAACAGCATTTACTTATTGGATATTCCTATGGTACAGGTATAATGCTGAACTTTGCATGTATTTTTTTTCCATCTGCCACTCAGAGTATCTTCTTTAACAAATCTGTCCATGTATGTGCATTAGAATGTAAGCAAATGAGAGCAGGGGCTTTATAGGGCCTGTTCTTGTCCTTGTTTACCACCGACAAGCGTGTTTGTCAAAGACGGGCATTGAATGCAGACTCAGTGAATGAATACATTAGTAACTAATGAAAGATAAATCCCACTAGTAGATGCTATTGTTATTTGTTTGTAAATGATAACATATTTATTATGTTACAAAATAATTCATTATTAAACAATTTTCAGAGCTATTTACCCTAGAGCATATCAATAAAATTTGGTTTACTAATATTTGATTAAAAATGCATCTTGGGTACTTATAAACTCCATAAAATTATATATTTATTTCTTCCAATCTTAAAACGATTAAAAAACAATAAAATCTTATTTTCTTGTGATTCAAAACACTGAATTGATAATCCTAGAAAAGTACATTTTATATTTAGAAAATAATATTAATAATTTGAACATTCACAAAAATGAGGACCTTAATTTTAACTCATTAACATTTGAATAATTTACGGTTGTATGTGGAGGGATATGTGTGTTTGTTTGGGCTTAGAATAAGGGGGCTTGCAGTTAGTGAGGCAGTCTTACAGCAAGGTTTATGGTTTAAACTTATACTTTTTTAAACTTTTTATAGTAATACTGTAATTAATATCATTGGTATTTTTTCAAATCTTGATTAATTTTTGGACAGATACTTTCAAACTGCATTACTGTGCAAAATGGTATAGGCACGTTTTAGAGCTCTTGTTACCTACCGTTGGACATTTTTGAGAAATATTTCACACTCTTCCCAACAAAATTAAATATTGCTCCTCTACCCACTTATTGGCATGTAACATAAATTGTTTTTTGATGACTTAAATGTTATTGGTTAATGCTCTTACTCTATCAGCCCAGTAGAAAATGTTTTCAACTTTTACTAGCTATGTTTATTCTCATTTGAATTTTATTTTGCTATATACTTATTACCCCTTCACTGTTGTCATTTCTTCCTTTTCCCATCCTTTTAATAATTAGTTTTTAAGTTTTCTCTTATTGATTTGAAAGAACTCTTTATTATATTAAATGTTTGTCTTACATAAGTTTCAATTATTTTCCCAGTTTGTCATTTGTCTTACATTGTGTTAATAATGACTTTTTTATATCCAGGAATCATTAACCTTTATTAATATCATGAATGAGCCTTGTAGGAAAGCATTTTTCATGATATAAATAATTTTCCACATAGGTGATACAGAGCCATTTGAGATCTTTCTCACAGGTAACCATGGTTAAAGGATCTGATGCTGATTCCTACAGCCCCATATTAAGAATTAGGGAAGTATATGTCTTGTTCTATTAGATCCTAGAAGTTCAGAGATAAGAGGCTTGAAGAATATTCCTGCGAGCCCATGATCAGGCCTTCCCATTCCTCTTCCCATCCCCAAAATGAAATATTTGCCAAGAGTAGGATGCTTTTTGAGGTCTGAAGCCTTATTAAAAGCAAACAAACAGAAAAAACAAGCAACAAAAAGGTTGTTTGAAATCAATAAATTACAACTCTGAGATTGCAATCCAAAGTATTTTTTCTGTAAAGCTGTGTCCTTTGATTTTGCCACATATTTATACACTGAGTAAAGTTTGCTGAGCTTCAAAATAAAATACATTAGCTTTCTCAAATAATAACTCCAGTACCCACAGTCCCTGCCAAGCTCCGTGTTGGTTTGGGTTAATGTGACTTGTTAGCTTCTTTGTCATCATCCTGTGTTTCTGCCACACACATTTTCTCTGTACCAGTTTCTCCTTGCACTTTTACCTGAAACACTTTCCAATTTCCATTTACAAGTTAATGCTTTTATGTTTTTCTTTTTGCAAGGCCTGAATTAAGTTTACTCCTTTCGCGAAAACTTTTTTTCCTGGTATGTTCAGTTTATGATTCACCCATTATTTGTATGTTTGTTGATGCAAAATTTAATAATCATGCCATAATATGTTTATTATTTTTACTAATCCCTTTCTCTCTCTTTTCTTCTTCCTCCCCTTCTTCCTCTCTGTCTCCCTCCCTGTATCCTTCTCTTTGTTTTTCCTTTTCCTTCTTCTCTTCCTCTTCCACCTCCCATTCTCACTAACTAAGCTATTGATTTTTGTTGTCCACATCTTAATATTCAAATGGCACACATGGAAATGTTGCCATAGCCCTATGTTCTGCTTACTGCAGAGTATGTGTAGGTGTATATATACTTGCTGTGCAATAATATAAATAATACACTTTGTATATTGAAAATATATATTTATTTCATGTTGGTGTTTCAACAGTGTATTCTACCCATGGGTTGACCCTACCCATAGTAGAGAGGACTTAGTGTAATGGTCCTGTTTTGTCTGTTTTAGAAATACCTGAATGCCAAGCATGTAGAATAAATAAAATTAATTTAGCTTTTCTTTCAGTGCTTAGACCAGAGTTTAGCACAGCTACTGCTCATTGGTCAAACCACATGAACTAATTTTCTATAGCTATATATAGAAGAATTTTCTTTAATCTAAAGACATTTTTAAAAACATATTTATTTTTGGTAATATGACATTTTATAATATGACTAGGATGATATATGGCTCCCAAAGTCTAAAATATAATGTGTCCTTTACAGAGAAAAATAAAAAACTCCTGTAAACCTCTGGTTTTTATATATATATATAGTAAAATAGAGAAATAAACTATACATGAATTATCTTAATTCTATTGAGAATCAACATCAATGGTTTAACTTGAAAGATTGATTTTCTTCTGTTCATTAAATCACATAGTTACATAAACTTTCTAGAGACTGTGTTTTATGCAAATGACGGTTTTATATAATAGACTAAATCCTTGTCTTAATGTAAAAATATTATTCACAAATAATATATTCATGATAATTAACTTCAGAGAATTAAATTCTATGTTAAAACACCTAGTATGGTATCAGAAATGTTATCTATTCTGTACACATAAAAGGCAGGAGTATTAGTTGCATAGAGACCAAAATACTGAAAGGTCTTTAACTGAATTAAATTGAGTAATTATGGAGACGGTCTAATTAGTCTTAATAAGATATTTATGGTATAATAGCTTTTGCACAACTCAAAAGACACCCAGTGGAACACAAATTTTCTTAACTGATGAAAGAGGATATACCTCACGAGAAAAAAGTAGCTAGGACAAGGGCGGGTGCATTTAAGAAAGCAAGAACTAAATTATTATTGCAGAACTACTTTCATAATCAACATAGAGTATCTAGAACATTGTATCTAACCAAGAAAGAAATTTTCTAGGCTTGATTTCAGTGACAACGGTAAGATTACAATGTTTGAAAATTACTTGATCAGCAATTTAAAAAGGTTATTTCTGCACATTTTCTATGACAATGATGTTTTGCAATAAAAAAATGAGAGTTTAAGTGGAATAATTTTAGCTATTAAAAAATGACAACATCTATGTCATAAACTGTTATAATCACAAACCATAACAAATTTCACAAATGAGGATTTTTAATTATTTACTTAATATAGTGCAAAGTTATGTTTTGTAAAATTATAATTATCACATAAATGATTGTTTTGCTGAATTTATGACTAAGCTTATAACTTAGAATTGCTACACTAAAACAGTCCATTGTTTTTATTTTTTTTAATCTAACCAAGCCATTGGGTGAGCGGATGAAAACATTCTATACAAATTGAGTAAAAATTCAATTATATATGCTCACAGTGATCTAAATATAAAAGAATTGGTTTTAGAGTTCAATCATTGGAAAATTATATTTTCATATGAACTTGAAGGATCAACAGGACTTACCAAATCTGAATATCAATCTGATATTAAGGTGAATTCATAAAGCTCAATGGATACATATCTGAAAGGTTTTATGAGAGTTTTTAGATTTATTTTATATGTGTATTACCAAGCTGATAAAATTTAGCTAACTATTTTTGCATTATAATATGGAGAAAAAGATAAAGAAAATCTGTCAATGAGATTTTTCTTAAAACATCTGTAATTCATATTATTTTTGGAAGGATAAAGAAAAAGGGCATACTTACCTCTATGTTTTCTAGTAGGAAAACTAAGATTTTAACTTAAAAAATAAGCCCTTATAATTTATGCTTTTACCATGCTACAAAAAATTCCTTCAGCACCAAATAGACTCAAAGTGTGTGTGTGTGTGTGTGTGTGTGTGTGTGTGTATGAAATGAAAGTTTGGGTCTCAAAACTTTTCATATTCATGAATATTTTTACATTCTAGAACTTAATCATAGTTTTTTTTCTCTGATTTTCCTTCTGCTCTCTGCCACTCCTTTTCTTGCTGCTAGGACTATTTAATATTTAATACCAAAAGCATGAGGTCATGTTATTAACAGAGTATATTAATAAAATTATGTTTTATTTCCATGGTGGATTAGCGGTCTTCCTCATGTCTTTCTATTATCAGCTTATTGTCAAAGTTTGAACAATTAAGCCTACATTTTCTATCTAAAATTATGTTTGTGGTTTAACCATATTTGTTATTTTTGTGTTTATTTTTATTTGCCTTATTACTTAATTTTACTTTTATAAAGATGAACAAGATTACTTCATGTCAATAAAGGGTCAGTTATTTGAGGAGATATAATAATCTTAAATGTCCATGTGCCTAATTATGATCTTTAAAATACATGAAGCAAAAGATGGTAAAACTGAAGGAAGAAATAGCCCAATCCATAAATACAATAACCGATAAAACAAGTTTACAGAGAGTTATTAGGGAGAGAGAAGACTCAACACTGCAAACTGGATCTAACTGGCATTTATGAAATATTCCATCAATTAGAGCTGATTATTCATTCCTTGTAATGCACAGAGGAACACCGGTCCAAATACATGGATAGGATACAATAAAAAACAAACAAACAGAAGTCACAGTTAGTAATATCAAGAGTGAAGGAAAGGACATAACAACAGATCCTACAAGCATTAAAATGTTTAAAAAGAAAATATTATGAATGACTTTATGCCAACAAATTTGAGGACTTAGATGAAATTTGCAAATTCTTGAGAGGTGCAAACTACCATAGCTCACTCAAGAAGAATTAGTTAGCCTGTATTCAAACTGAATTTGTAATTAAAATCTTTGGTTTATTTCACTGGTGAATTTAAAAATACTTAAGGAAAAAAAATACCAATTTTACATATAATATTCCAGAAAATAGACGAACATTTCTTACTGCATTTTATAGGCTAGTATTCCCTAGATATCAAAACTAGATCAATTAATTATAAGGGAAGACAAAAATAGCTACAGACTTAATAGACTTCAGGAATTAAAATGCAAAAATTTTACGGAAACTATATATTAGCAAACTCAATATAATATAATATAAAAAGTATAATATATCATAACCCAATGTTTTATATCTCAAGTGCAAGGTTAGTTTAACATTTGAAAAGCGATACATGCCTTTCATCTATTAATAAATGGAATTATTTTTAAATGTGATAATCTCAAAAGCAATAAAATATATATGACATTCAGTAATAATAAAAGCACTTGACAAAATTCACCACTTTTTCAAGATCAGCTCACTGCAAAAATAAAACTTTTCAAACTGTTTAAACATACCTATGAACAATGTACCTCTGTATTATGTACTTTACATGTTTATGTAAATAAAATACAATGTAATTATCACAAAAGACTAAATGATGTACCCCACAGATCAGGAATCAAGGCTCAGAAGTCTACTCTAACACTGACTGCTCATTTTTATCCCCCCTGAAAGGAACCTCTACCTGTTGGCAGCCACTCCCCAAACCCGTCTTTTGTAGATCTAGGCATTTGCTGCCTTCTGTTTCTAAAGATTCACCTCTTCTAGATATTTCATATAAATGGAACCATAGAATATGTGCTATTTTGTAACTGAATTCTTCAATATTAAATATTTTAATTGCCCTTCCTATAGCATTCAAGATAATTATAAATGTTTCAATGTGGAAAAAAAATGCACTCCCAAAACTTTACTTTGATTTTATGAATACAATGAAAAATGTATCTGTGCTATTATTAACTGATTTTATTTTTCACTGAAAAAATAGTAAGGTGGTTATTACAGTTCATATATATCAAGTGTCTCCTCTGTGCCACAGACTGTTTTATATTAGGAATAAAAAATAAAAAAAACACATTCTCATCTGTCAAAAGCCTATAGTCCAAAATCTACAAGTTTATAGAAGACATTAATTACTCATTGCTCTGGCACAACTACTATAGACTCGGAATTAAAAGTAACGTCCTGTGTACAAAGAGTAAGGAAATTATAACTTGGCACTTTAATTAACTTCAGTAAACAGAAAATCAACTATTTCTTTTCCTCAGGGGGAAATTGAGTTGCCTAATTTCTAAAATGATAAACAACATTTCTTGAATGCCATGTAATTTATTCAAGCATAAAACTAAATTATGACTATCTTTCAAAAGCCAGCTTATAGTCATAAATTTTTAACCATCAAGTGGTATGGTTTGCACAAATACTTTCCCTTTAAACTGATTAATTCATGGAAGTTTCAAAAGAGAGGAACTATACAAATTATATTCATGTATTAGTGTACATGTCCTTCAAATTTGGGGGGATGGGAAATGACAAATTCTATTTTGGCAAGTTCCAGGAAATCATGTTACATTGTGTTGGGATTAAAAACAGAAAATTCTTGCATTTATCTGGTTCAGTAGCAAATGAGTGAAACAAAATGGCCTTTGATAATTAAGATCTACATTTTTAATTAAGTAAAATAAATTATTTATGAAATCTAAGTGAATATATCAATTTAATAAATCTTCAAGTGATTTACTAATTCTTTAACTACCTGTATAGATACTCATGTTCTGTAATAGCTTACATTTAGTAAACAATTCCTACCATGTAGACAGTCTTCCATGTGCATTACAGCATTGGATCTTCAAATGATAATAGGAAATGCAAATTTTATGTGCATTTTGTGGAGGAGGACACTGAGATAAGAAAGTAGATATATCATAAACAGAATCAGCATTCCTATCTCTCTTCTGATATTCCATACAAATAATAATTTATTCATTTTTAAATACTATGGCTCTTCTTCAACAAGCAAATGGGAGAGACTGGTAAATCTCAGGTTTTGAAATTTCTCTGGAGAAGAGAATCTCGTTGGAGGACTACAGATGGACGACCATGAAGAAGAAAGCTGCAGTTTCACAATGACCTCAGCAGAAGTGCTGAGAAGAACACTGACCGGCATGGCCGAGTATACAAGGCACATCAGGCTCAAGGATGGGATGGCAGGTGCAACTTAAGGTGTTACTGAGAGGAGAAGCTGAGAAGAATGAGATAAACGGAAGTATTTCTATGAACTGTCAACCACTCCACTCTTCATGCTTAAAGCATGATAACAAGAATCTCTCTACCAAAGCTTACATCAAAAATTGAGCTGTTCTCCATAGAAAAGGAGAAAATATAACTATTTTAACTTAATTCAGTTGTCTTGAGAGGATTAGTGCATACTGTTTATAGTGGGTTGAATGGTAGGCCCCAAAGAAATGTCTACTACATAGTTGACTACAAAGGTCTACTATGAATCTGTGAATTTGTCCTTATTTGGAAAAAGACCCTTTACAGATTTAATTATCTGAATATTAGATCATCTTAAATTTTCTGATTGGGCTTTAAAACCCAAAGAAAAGTGTCTATATAAGAAGAAAAGACATAGGCACAGAAGAGAAATGGAGGCAGAGGTTGGAGTTATGCATCTCCAAGCCAAGAAATGCCAAGAATTGCTCGGAGATACCAGAATCCAGGATAGGCAGGGAATAATTCTTCTCAACAGCCTTTGAAGGTCGTGTCATCTTACTAGTACCTTGATTCTGGACATCTGTACCCTAGAACTGTGACAGAATATATTTCTGTTGTTTTAAGCCATTAGGTTGGTAGAAATTTATTATGAGAGCCCTCATAATACATTAGGAATGTAATGTAATGGTGGATTAATTTTATCAACCATTTACTAATGGTTGATATTAGTAAATGTATAAATCAAAATACAAAGCTTTTATAAAGGAAATTTAGGAAAAATTAAAAATATGATAGGCAAATTAAAATACTGGCTAGGTAGAGTGAAAGGTTAATAAGATATCAAGTTAGACATTGCTCTGAAAATTCAAAAAGAGAGCAATGCCATGGGCAGTATGTGATTGACAACAGACAATTAGTACTGATAGAGCAAGGGAACAGAGGACCCAGAGCAGAGGATGCCATCAGATAAATAGTAAATTGATGGTCTACTGGATGCCAAAAGGTATGAATTAGAAAAGATCAAACCTTACATCAGTGAAATTCCATAATATAAACCATAAAAAAAGGCCTGAAACATATTCAGAGGGAAAGAGAAAAAGCAGGTGTTATACAAAAGAAATAACAATAAGATAAAGTTCAAATATCTCATTAGCAAGTCTTAGACAATAACAAAATAAAGCCTTCACAATTTCGAGGATGAATAATGCAGACTAATTATAGTCCCACGAAATGTTGAATCAATCACTGTTAGGGCAGAATAAAAACTTCTTCACATGCTATGCCTCCTTAACTTTTTCTCCCACAATCCTCCTTAAAAATAACTTGAAGAACATATTTCATTAAATGAGAAAGTGAACTACAAAGAGGAATAAACAAATGGTATGCAAAAACATTTGATGGAATAAAGAAAATATCAAAGAGAATCTCCAGATTCAACAATGCTACAGGCAAGAGAATGATCAGTCCAATAAAAATTGGGAAACAGAGGCCTCCAAGAGGGTGTTTATTGATACAAAGAGGGTATTTGTTAGGATATGTAAAAGAATGATATGTTCAAATTTATGTCTCTGCAAATAAAGTTAAGAATAAAAAACTTCCAAGAAGTGAATACAGATGAAATAAATATATATCAAGAAACTTGAAAATAATCACTTATTTATGACATATTTTTTAAAAATACTTGATGCTTCCCCTGAAAGAGAAGAAACAAATCCAGATATTTCTTAATCATTGATACTGGTAAAGAGAAATGCATGGAAATGCATTAACCCAAAACACTAATTAGAAAGAACATAAGCACCCCTATATTCATTGCAGCATTATTTACAGTCTCCAAGATATGGAAGCAGCCCAAGTGTCATCAGTAGATGAATGGATAAAACAACCATGGGACATTCCCACTGTGGAATTCTACTCAGCCATGAAAAAAAGAAGAAAATTTTACCCAGCAATAGCATGGATTTACCTGGAGAACTTTTTGCTAAGTGAAATAAGCCAATCAGAGAAAGACAAATGCCATACAATTTCCCTTTTAGTGGAATCTAATGAACAAACTGAACCAACAAGCAAAATAGAGACAGACTCATAGATAGAGAGCAGGATGGCAGCTGTCGAGGGGGCAGCTAAGGTGGAGGGATAGCGCAAAAAGGAAGAAGAACTCAAGGACATGGACAACAGTGGGGTGATTGCAGTGGGGAGGGAGGTTTAAGGGGGTTAAATGGTAATGGTGAATATACAATAAAAGTTTTTAAAAATTACTTGTTTGACTAGTTAAATTATGAAATTTAAATGTGAAATAATTCACAGGAAGTTGCAGGGATAGTATAGAAAGGTACCATGCATCTTTTACTCTGTTTCTCCCAATGATTGCACTTTACCTAACTACAATGCAATATGAAAAACTAGAAAATTGACACTGCTTACAATTTATCATGTAGATAGATTTATGTAAGTCTCATAATCAAAGTACAGAACTATTTTATCTCTCTAGCATTACCTCTTTGTATTCATGCCCAACTTCCTCCCTTGCCATATCTAAACCCAGGTGACTAATAAATTGTTTTCCATACCTATTTTGTCATTTGTGTCATATCTATTTTGTCAAGAGTGTTAATTAAGTGGAATTTTATGTTATGTCACCTTTTTTCACTCCCGTAATATCTTGATATTTATCCATGTTTTTAGGCTTATCAATAGTTCATTCCTTTCCATAATGGTTAGTAGTGTCCAATGGCAGGTATATACCGAAGTTAACTTAAGCGTTTTCCTATTGTAAAACATTTCAGTTGGCCCTACCAGAACCACTAAAGCACAGTTCACCTTACCAACATATTTCTCTACCTAAAAATGAGTAAGCCATGCTGTTTCCAAACTCCATGGCCCCAAAAACCTTCCTGTTTCTGCTCATCTAAACACCATAGACTGATGTTTATTTTATAATAAGAAATATTTATTCTATGATAAGGCATTAATTACTACACCTAAATGTGAAAAATAAGAGACCAAATTCATCATTTGCCTTATTACATATCTTAGTTCAATTCATATTTAGCTAACACTAAAAATATAATTTTTCTTATTTAAGTGAATTTATGTATTTATATTAACACATGAGGATTTGCATTTATTTATACACTATAGAATTTCCAGGAGCTTTGCTAGAATCAATCAGGCCATTAGTAAAAGTATTTTAACTAGTCATTTTAACAGTGTCAGATATAGTAACCATTTTAACTGGTATGTACATCTATTCTGTAATTACCCTATATAAGTTGGATATTTTTCCTAAAATAAGCATATTTAAATGTGCTTTATATAGAAGTACCACCTCTTGCAAAAATATCCTTTATAGTGGCATGAAAAAAATTGCGGTAAACATATGCATACCACCCAAGAGAAAAGAGATTACATTAATGAAATTGGGTTATTATTCGGGGGGCTTACAAAAAGAATTTGGAAGAAATCTGGGATCAACTTCCAAACCAAAAAGGGAAAAAACAAAACAAACAAACAAATAAAAAAAAAACCCTTTCAAAGCAGAAGCCAAGCTGTCCAAATTAATATTTTTGAGAAAGTAAGAACTATTTCAACTACCATAATTATACCTCATTACTCCAAAAAAATGACATTATTAATTACCTCAATATTAAAAATAGCTAGTGGTAAAACACCAGAGTTTATCTAATCCCAGAAAGATGAAATGAAGACAAATGAAAATTAATTCCACTGGCTTTGTCTGTAGGAGATAATGAAGGATACGTAAGGGCTAAATGGTTTTTACGAAGAACTCGACGAGGATAATCACAGGGAAGGTGGGCAGAGGAGTGCTTCACAGGAGAGCAGAGGCCCATGTTAAAGTTAGGGAGAATCACATCTGACAGGAGTGCTACCATGCGGCCATCTGTGAGGGAGGAACTCCGATCTCACTAAATGAAAGGTGTTGCTGGGTGACTGGAAGTAACATTTGTATGCAGTCATCACCTGTGAAGTTGTAACAGGGAGAGAAATTTTGAAAACCTCAACTTAATGATATTATAAAATTAAGGAACAACTTCGGCTGCTCTCTTGATTTCTGAAAATAACCATTCCTTTTCTGAAAGCAAACCATTTTTAAAATGATGGCTATGTGAAGATTCTTTGGCCTAACAGCCCATAACTCTAATGTTTACTAATTAATGACTTACATACAATATTGTTCACCTAGAAGCAGAAAATAACAGAAAATTAATCACCACTTACAAAAGCAGGGGAAAACATAGCTGGTATGGTTTGTATGAATTGTATTTTACTCAGTGCTTTTTGCCTATGTTATGCAACTTATTCAAAGGATTATCTCATTTTTACACCTAAAATTGACTTTTGCTTTCTATTTAGGTGTAAATAGAGAGCAAAAATCAAAGCCAGTATGATAAAAATATATATATACTCAGGTCATTGGAAAATAGAACTTCATCCCAGGAGGATAAAGATCCATGGTTCCAACAATAGGAGGTTAGTAGCTACATAGTAGCTGGTCATAAAGTCCTATATAAGTGGAAAAGCAGAAAGGTGGGAAATTTGGAGCTCAAATAGCTACCTGATCATATCTGGATCCACACTGAACAATGTTTAGAACTGAGTCAATACAAAGATAGAAGCATGTTCAGAGACACATCCACCAAAGAACTAGGACAATATGGTAAAGTCAGCACCAATAGTGCAGTTGCAAGTATCTGGTAATTAAAGCCATAAATATTAGGTCCAGAAATTAGTAATAACATTAAAAGTTCAACTGCATGGGGCCAGGGTGCATGGTGTGAGACTGCAAACAAAACCCAGGATACATTTTTATTGCACCTCCAGGCCTTTTATATTTTTGACATGGATCCAACATTTGCTCAAGAGAATGATGTATAGTTGCAATTCTGGATGATGCTAATATGTTAATTCTTGCCACTGCTAAAAAAAATGGATTAAGGGAATTGGGGAGGGCATCACAAACAAATCTTCGGCTTCAAATTTATTGTTATTTTGGGACAAAAATTATGTTAATAAAACTGTACTTCATTGAGCTACATACATACATATACATGTATGTATATGTATGTATAAATATACATGTATGTATGTATATTTACACTGATGACTGATCATTAAATATTTTTCTATGACTGGCTATTGGGAGTTATGGTACAATATAGTTTCTATGGCATATTGAAGAATCAGTAAGTAGAGGATATATACTGCAGTCCAACTATGATTTCTACAATCATTCAATATCAGATGATATGAAATGGTTGAAGATTAGTCATAATTAGTAACAAACTTACTTCAATTTTTAATAATACCATTAGACACAAAAATAAGAATTTTTATGGTAAGAATAAAATGACCAGATTAAAGGAAATAATTCAAGGACCTGGCTGGTGTGGCTCAGTGGGTTGAGCAATGGCCTATGAACCAAAGTTCAATTCCCAGTCTGGGCACATGCCTGGGTTGCAGGTCAGGTCCCCAGTTGGGGGTGCACAAGAGACAACCACACACATTGATGTCTCTTACCCTCTCTTACCCCCTCCCTTTTTCTAAAATAAATAAATAAAATCTTTTTTAAAAAAGAAAGAAAATAATTCAAACTATCAAATAAAAAGTTTACAAAAATCTTTTGCCCCTTTAAAAAAATAGTAATTATAACAAAACTGAATGGAGATTTCACTATGGTAGAAGTTCCCACTAGGTGCACATTCTCTATCATGTTTTATTTTGAATATTTATTTGTATTAATTATCTGAGTAAATGGAAATAAACACATATATGAACAAGGACCAATATCCCAACATTAAGAATTGGTTCAATTAAACTCATTAAAAATAAACCCTAAGAGCGTCTACTAGGAGGATGAAGGAGACATACATCTCCTACTCCTTTGACTTTGTAGAGCTAACCTCTGGACAGTAACCAACCATGAAACTCTGAAAGCAGAAGAAAAGAAGGTGCATTGGTTAGTGGTTCAAGACACAAGGAATTACAATGGAACACAGATGACTTCCCTGTGTTGTTCCCTGTGTGTATCTGCTTCATATATTCCAGAGTTAAAGCTGGAAAAAAAAAACACACTGACAAAAAAGTCCCAGGATAAACCTACTTTTCAAGCCTTCCCCTCGAAAAAGGGGCAGGAAAATTTTCAAGATGGAAAATTTAGACAATAACTATTCTACTCCGGCCAAGCACCACAGAAAATACCATAGACTCCTTATTACCCACACCTGCAAAGGTCAAGTAGGGAGCCTATACTTCCACCCTTAGCAGGTTATAACCAGATATCCCAATTCCACAGCCAAGGTGGTGTCAGAGAATGCTGAGTACGGACCCAGGAATATCATCTTTCCTGGGTGGTAATAAGCCTGGTGGTAGTGGTGAAAATGGAAACCATTAGGGACCTAGAGTCTCCCACTAGTGGGAACAGGGAGCCACCATCTCAGGTCTCAATAGACCTCTTTAGAAAGCCTGGGGCTCTAGGAGCACTTGTTCACAGGGAAGTTATGCCTCCCTCCTCTGCCAGAGCACTGTCAAAATGAGCCAGTTAAAACATAACGTTTAAATAGGATGCCGGTTCTCCTAAGATAACGCCCAGAATGTCCAGGTTTTGACAGAAAATTATTCATAATAACAGAACCAGGAAGCGCTCAAACAAAGAATTAAAAAAAAAAACTTAAAAGTTGACAATACTGAGATGACAGACATGTTAATTATTAGCCAAAATTTTAAAGCAGCCATCCTAAAAATGAACAATTATAAATATGCTTGAAACAAATGAGAATTTAAAGTCTCAGCAAAGAAATAAAAAAAAATAAAGAGCCAAATAAAGATTTTAGAACTGGAATATACAATTACCCAGTTAAAACCTTGGTGGACAGGCTTAACTGAAGAATGTAGGAAAATAGAATAAGAGTCAGTGAACCAGATGACTGAAAAATAGAAATGACCTAATTTGTGAAACAAACCAAAAATAGACTAAAAAATTAATAACCCTACCTCAGGGATATGTATGACCATAACAAAATGTTTACCATTAATGTCACTGGAATGCCATAAGGAAGGAAAACAGTTTGTTAGGCTGAAAAGTACTTGAAAAAATAATAGATGAAAACTTCCTTGGTAAAAAATATAAAGCTGAATAATATCATAGGATAACTCAAATAATATCCACAAGAAACACTTAAATTTCTGAAACCTAAAAAGTAATTTTAAAATCTTTAAAGCAGTAAGACAGAAACAATTCCTGACCAACAGGTAAAAAAAAAAAATTAATGACCGGATTTCTATTCAGAAGTCATAGGACAAAAGGAAGTAGTACAACACTTCAAACGCAATGAGAAAAAAATTGTCAATGGCGAATTCTGTATCCAAAAAAATTATACCCCAGCAAGGAAAGGAAATCAAAACATAATTAACTGAAAGAAAAAAAAAAAACTAAGGAAATTTGTCATTGGCATACTTGTCCTAACAGAATGTTTAAAAATAGCTTTCTAAAGACAAAAGATATATTAAAAGCAAGAACTTTGAAACAACAGAGGGAAGAATATGGCTAGTAAAAGTGTGGGAATACAATACTCACCCTTTACTCTTGACTTTTCTAATACACACCATGTTCATGAATTGGAAGACTCAATATTATTAAGATATCAAATCTGCCCCCAGTTGGTGCTTAGAGTCAGCATCATTGATTGCCCTAGCAAAATGTGATTTTTTAAATAAAATTAAAGAGCTAATTTTAAATTTTCCATTAAAAAGGACAATGGAATTGTAATGGCCAGAACAACTTTGAAAAGAACAAAATTGTAGAATTTCCACTACCTGGTTTTAAGGCTTTCTAGAAAGAGAGAGCAATTAGACATTTTAGTATTGTGAACATATGTTCAATTTATCCAGTTTTCTTTTATGGTTCATGCTTTTTGTTCACTACATAAAGACATTTTTGCTTTTTGAAAGAGAGTTAAGAAAATGAAAATGTATATATGGAGAAAAATATTTTTTAAATATTTAAAAAACACAGATATGATAAATAACTATTACCCAAGATGTAATAACTATTATGCCTCAAACAACTCAATACAAACAGAAAAATCAAATTAAGAATAAGAGCAAAATATTTATATGGATACAACTTAAAGAGATATGGATGGCAAATAACTTCATGGAAAGATGCTTAACATCATTAGGCAGTAGGGAAATTCAAATTAAAGCTCCAAAAAGATAGCATAACACTGCAATTAGAATGGCTTATGAAAAAGGAAGTTTCAACTGTTGGTGAGGATGCCAGGCAAATGGAGCTGTCGTCCAAGATCATGGGAATGCAAACTGATCCAGCTGCTTTGGAAAACAGCTTCTTACAGAGTTAGCATACTGTTAACATATTACCCAGCAACCCCCCTCCTAGACAGATGAAGGTATTTGTCCACACTAAAAGCTTTATGGATTTGTTGATGGCAGCTTTATTCAAAATTACCAAAAGCTCTGAATCACCAAAATGTCCATCAACTGTTTAACGAAAGAACAAACTGCAGTACCTCCATGCAGTAGACTACTACCCAACTATGAAAGGACTAGGCGACTGGCATATGGAAAAGATGGATGAACCACCAAAGCATAAATGCTCAGTGTAAAAATCCAAACTCAAAAAACTGTGTTTTTATAACTTTATAAACCTTATAACTATTTACCTTATAACTTTGCTATAAGGCAAAATTATAGCAAAAGAAAAGTGATCAACAGTTGCCAGTGGGAAGAAATGAGGAGTGGTGACTATGAAGGAGTGTAGGGAAATTTTTTGGAGTGATGGAAATATCCCCTATCTTGATTGTGTTAGTGGTTATACAGCAGTGCATACATAACCTGTGGATGGCTTCACTTTTTTCTAAAAATTTCCTTTATCCCATATTCATTTACATTTATTTTGTTTTTGGTTGTGTATAGGAAACTAATTTGATACATTTTAATTCATGAGTCTGAGCCATTCTTAAAATTATTAATATGGCTTGTCAACTTGTATTATAGAATTCATTTTGTGTCTACTGTTTAAGTACTTCTAAAAGCTTTATTAAAATATTTCTCATTTGAAATTTAAAGAGAGTTTTCAGGTATTCAAATTCTTACCTAACTCATAGAAACAGAGAAAAAAATCTGTTTTAATGCATAATATATGCACTTTACAAAATATTTTATGACATGCCTAAATCCATGGATCACAAAGTTTTTAAAGTAAGCAAGGATCTGGATCCAAGGGAAGAGAATGATTATCCTTGTACATTATCAAATACAGTTATTTTGTACATTTTGATAAATGATAAAAAATGGGCTGATCTTACTTCAAAGTTCACTACTCATTTCTTTTGTTGTTTGCAAAATATAATCACTTTTGTGTTCATGTGAAATAATCAATTATTTCTATAGTTTGGCAATATGATATAATATAAAACTTTCTGGGACTTAATACAGAATGAGCAAAAGTAGGTTTACAGTTGATTGTATGGAAATAATACAAGTAAATAATACCATAATTAATAAATATTATATTTTTGTGTAATCAGAACTGTAAACCCACTTTTGCCCCCTCATATAAATTGAAAGAAAACTCCCAACAGAATTAATATCCATAATCTGTTTTTCTACACAATGAAAATATAAGATACTATGCTTCTTTTGTCTTTTTTCTGTTAAAATGTCTAAAAATTTAATGAATGCTTAATAATTGATATATATCCTAATGTTTTGAACTTTTAAATTTTTAATCAATAAGTATATTTTTTCTTTAGTGCTATTGCTACATAGTTATAATAGCTAAATGTATAATCCAATAGTCTGATAATTTAAATTTGTAAACTATAATTAATCATCTCTCAACATTGACATGTTGATTCAATAAGTTTTGTGAAAATAAGTAAAAAATGCAATACATTCCTCTCTGCTTCCTCCAATCAAAACAAACAACCTTCCTTTAAATAACTAATCAACAGTAGAACCCATTTATTTTGAATTCTCCATTTTGCTTAACCATAACTATTTTTAAAGAAAATTACTACTGTTTCATTTAGTAGATATTATCAGCTCTCTATAAGTATTTTTAGAAACTTTAGATCATTTTTTCACTTGGTGTTCTTTATTCCGGGAAGAATTTTCACATTTAGTGAATGATAGAACAAGTCATGTTTCCAGCTAATTAGTTAGCTAACAATTACATTACTTTAAATAGAGGAGTAAGCATATGAATAAGTTCTCTCAGTTAAACTGCATTTCTCTTACCTAACCAATCTCTGTATTCAGCAAAGAGGCAACATTTCCATTTGAACTCTCTGGATAAAGGATTACTACACAATTATATTCTAATATATTCTGATTAATTTTGAGAAGCTTCAATATTGAAACTGAAGCAGAAGATTTGAAAGTTCTCAAAGGTGTGTAATTATACTTTGAGCCTAGTTCTATCCATGATTGCAGATAATTCTACTCACATCACATAATGAGAATGAATATTTTTAAAACCTAAAATGATATTAATACTTATTCCAATAATTCAACTAATAAATTCCTCCTTTATATCAACTGAGGCATACCAATTCTTGTAAGTTATACAGATCAGCTTTGAAACATATAGAAGTGTACCTTAAAGAGGTTTTAATCCTCCTTACGCAGTATTCATGGATATAGTGTTAACTATTAGACATAATCCCTACAAGCCAATACTGATGTATAATTAGATATAAAACCAGAGTTACATGTGTGAGACTAAGGCCACATCATCTTGAATAAATTGTAGCATGCTAGAAGTACTCAGGATAACTGGGAAAGTTTAGTCCAACATACGTTAGATTATACATCCCAAGCTAACCGTGCAGCTGTGCAGATTACTCATTAAGAAGACCATTAGCCAACTGCATTAATTGGTTTGACTGTTTTTTTCCTCTTTTTGCTTGGCTACATATGAATGCTTGATTTCCACTCTCAATTGGCCTTTTTCATTGTGTTTCCCAGTGTAACACTTATTTTCACATTGTAACAGTTTAAGTCAAGAAAGTAATATATATATAGCCCTGGAAAAATACTTTCTAAGTCAAAATTCATCAACCTTATAAAATATTATAAATACTCAGTACATACTTAGTTGGAAACTTAACTAACATTTTTATCTTCAGTCTAACGTTTTGCATTATTTAACTCATGGCTGCTGCTCAAATTACCAGCTTGCCCATCAAAACAAAATAAAAATAGATCTGAAAGAGAAAGAGCAATGTGTCATTTTGATTTACAAAAAGCTCCTGTGAAAAGGACAAATGAAAACAGTGACTAGATGAGCCAAAAATGTAAGAAGTGGCACTGGCATCTTCTGGGTCTGGCAGCCCGGGATCTTTGCAGACAGAGCATTGTTAGTTTTGCTTTGCAGAGGGAACACTGTGTTGAGCAATGGATGATAAACTTATGGAAGACATTACGACAAGTGATGTCCTGGTAGGATATATAATGGATTCCAGAAACATTTGGGCCAATTTATAAATGGCAGAGCCATTTTCCACTAAAGGAAAATGGAGCATCCTAACTGCTAAGGTCTCTCTGTCTTGCATTTCAGAATCCCAGTTAACAAGTGAATATAGTACTGGGTAGACTGTGGGTGTAGTCTAATATGTCAATTCTATATCTCTGTGAATGGAATTATCATTCTCGTTTCTCAGCATTAGCAATTATAGGTCGTTAAGAATTTGTTCCAAAGTCCCTTCCCTGCATGTTGAGCTTCACTATGGTTTCTAATGGCCCTTTACTCAGGTCATACTATCATACATTGTGTGTCCTCCAGAGGACTCTTCTTTTTCCATCTGATTAGCTTTACTCATCATGTACAGTGAATGAAATACATGGTAAGGAGGGAAATATATGTTTACTTTGGACAGTACTTTATACCTTTGTGATATTAGTGCTATTGGAAAAGAAACTTGCCTAGTCTGGGGTATATATTCCCAATAAAATTAATAAATGGAAGCATAAAAGAAAAAAATGAATGTTAATTTGCCATAGTGTATTCAAAGTTATCCTTTAATTTCAGCCATGACACACTCTGAAAAAGTAAACAATATATCATTTTATAATCACAGATCTAAAAAATCTATTGTATTTTTCTGGACATTGTATTTGTTAGCTTTTCTAGATATTTGTAGTTATGGCATAATCGTTGTCTTCATGGCAATTATAATCAACATGAGCATATAAACATAAGATGGTTTAAAAAATGATTTCTATTTGTCAGTTGAATGATAGAGCATATGCCTTCTGCGTTAGTTTTATGGGAGCATGTAATTCTCCTGAGCACAAGTGCAATAAGTGAAGCTGCAATGGATGAGGCAAGGGCTGAGATGGGCTTAAAGCAAAGAAGACCGGGATAGAAGAATCAGTAAACAGCCAGAGCTTAGAGAGTACTGAGTGCAATGAAGAGTGGGATGGGTGAAAAGTAGAGTTGGACTTGAGTGATTAAATAATGAAATCTGGACATGTCTGCCTTGGATCCTTTCCTACCTTTCCTTTGCTCTATTTTGTGTAGCAAGGAAGGTGATGGGTTCCACCTATACTGGTTTCCAATCAAGTCGAGCCAATAGGAGGCACTGGAAGAAAGTAAGAGGATGAGAGAAAGAGAAAAGTCAGGGAAATTCTCTCGTTCTATCTCTGCCTCCGGTGGTTTGCCTGGCAGTAACTACAGGTCCCCAAGGACTGCAGATCCCAGTGCACCACATCCCCTATTTGTCTTATGAAAAGAGAGTTAAAGTTGACTTTCTACTAATCTCTGGGCTGGTTTGCACTCCCTTCTGATCTACCAACCTTTCACCGTACACATTTTTGAAAATTTAAATTCCATCTGACTTAAATATACAGGATGGTTTCTCAGAATAGAATTTAACCAAACCTGGCCAGACCTCAATTAATGAAATTAAACTAAGGTTGTTGGGATTTTCTATTTGAGGGCCTTTTATGATTGTGGAATGAAAATCATTTTTACTCCTCAGTTAATAAGTTTTTTACTGAAATTACTTTGATAGATGAATTCTTTTTAAGTTGTAAATTAAATATTTTATTTTATATCAATTTTTAATTTATTGTTGGATGAATTTTTTTCAAAACCTTAGTTTAGGTATAAGTTAAATACTATAAAATTTGCTCATTTTAGGTGCACAATTTGATAATTTTTAATTAATTTTCAGAATGTGTAACCATTACCATCATCAAATTTTTAGAACATTACCCCAAAAAGAAGCTTCATGACTAGCGCATTCACTCCCTGTTCCTACCCCCAGTCCTTCTGGCAATGCTAACCTACTTTCCATCTCTATAGTTTTGCCTGTTTGGATCACGTCATATAATAGAATCACATAATATATGGTCATTTGTGTTTGGTTTCTTTTATTCACCATAACATTTATTATATTGAAGGCTCAACCATCTGTACTTCCTTTCTTTTTATTGCTAAATTGCACAGATATAGCACATTTTTTATTCCATTCACACTGATGGGCATTTTGGCAATTATAAATAATGCCATTATAAACATGTGCCCACAAATCTTTGTGCAGACCCGTCTTGTTACTTCTCTCAGGCATGTATCTAGGAACTAAATGTAGGGTCCTATGGCAATCTAAGTTTAACCTTTTAAGAACAAGAGCTACCCTAGAGACTCTGGGGGAAAAACACTTATATTAGTAACGGTCCATGCTTCTCTAGAATATGAACAATTGAACAAGGCTTGTGGTATACCGGGCTAAACCTTCTACATTGAAGATCTTGTTGCACAATATGTTAACATTAAGAAAAAAGCAAAATTCTTGCTGGACCTCTTTTTGTTGTATTGGAATATGCTTGGTATTTGGGACATACATCCCTGGCTTATTCACCAACTGATCCAAAAGGCTCCCAGCTCCGAGTGGGCCCTGGAGCTAGAGGAGGCTCTCTACAAGGTCCAGGGCCCCTGGTAAGGTGGGTCTACCCATTGAATAAGTGTATTCAATGAGCTGGAGATATCCTGAATCAGATAAGGATGCTTCAGGCACCACTTGACCTGTGAATCACAGGACAAGTTCAGAGAATTTTGTAGCAAATTGATGTTTTCCTTGGCAAGTAGCTCCTCTTTTTGAGAATTTTCCATTGCTTGCCAATGGGCTCTGATAGATCCTATGATTAGCTGTAATAGACAAATCAAGAGGAGACTCTCAGCATTTACATTGGTAAACAGCCATGATCATTTTTGGAGACAGCTCCTGGCTTCCTGTAGAGCTGTGGTGGAATCTGAAATCCTGACAGTGGATGCAGGGAAAACTCTTACTCAGATAGCACATCATAATTTAGGTCCTCTAGTATGTCACCATTGAAAAAACATGACATTTATAATAAAAATGGTTGGCATTCAAAATAAATAATTTTACTCTGCATTTTAGTTATTCTTTGAAAATGAAAGTTTGATATCATTAGGACTGATACATGGGGAAAAAATAACTAAAGCTAACTTAATTTTCTATGAAACTTTAAAAACCTCACAAACTTAAAAGTGCATATTAACTTCAGTTTGTTAAACAGTAAAATAAGATTTGAATGAATTTCTGGGTGGTTGTGTGCAATTTTGGTCACTGCTTTAGTTTTAACAAACTATTTAAAAAATTAAAAACAGATTCATGTTTTAAAACTATAGCTGTGTCAGTCATATTCATTAAGGTCTGCGAGGAAAGAGTTTTTATATGAATAATGCTTCATCATCTTCAAATGCCAGATGTAGTGCTGCTTTAAAGTGTTTCCAGAGAAATAAGCCAAGATTTTATAATGTATTTTATACAGATGGAAACAGCTTCCATTTATAATATTCTCCCTTCTTAACATTAAGCGAAAATTAGTAATATTCATTAAAATAGCATGGGTTAGCCACTTGATAAAAGTGGCATTTTCTTTTAAAGAAACAAGCCTGAATAATTGCTAGAAGAGTAATTTTAATATTGTCAAAGTATAGGGGTAGCTTCCTGAATGGTTTGAAACAAAGAACAACTCCTGCTAGGGAGTTCTCAGCTGGAAAAATTTCAGCAGAGAACAATAAACCTGGCATGGATTTAAAATGCCATAGTAACTTCTTAAGTATTTTAACAATAATAATGCTTTGACTATAACTCTCCCTGGTTTCCCAAGACATTTAAATCAATTTTTTAAGTCTTATCTCATGGGTTCTAGGATAAAATTATATGCAGTAACTAGAAAACATATAATAGATTTTCCTTTCCGAAAGAGGCAAGGTGAGTTCAAATACTTTAATGGGCACACTGAGGAAGGCGACAACCAAATCCATCACGGACATTGGCTTAGCTACCTTCAGGGGCACAACCTCAGTGCTGGTAAGATAATCTTGCTATACCATTTTAAAAAATTCATTAATTCCTGATCTCGCATTTCACAAGGTGTTCAAAATTTACCTAAATATTCAAATTTAAAACATAATTGGTACAATAATATTACAAGAATATCTTAGAAGTTTGAGTTTGTATTTGGATAATGTCTTATCATAGTTATATGCAAAATGAGCTGCTGTTTTAAAGCTTTTAACAAAAACAAATTCTAAGCTTGCAAAATACTTTATAAAACAAATCCTGAATATATAAAAACAATAGATTCCGAAGGCAATGACAAGCTTCTTGTAATGAATGGACTAGTATTGATCAGGAAAGTTTTCAAATGGTTCTTGAGTTGCTAGAATACTGATGGCACAAGGATATAACTTTGAAATGTTTTCCCTAGTTTGTCGAAAAGTGATCACATTAATACAGGCAGTGTAGAAATAGACCTATATATTGTGTTACAGCTATAAAGAAAGGGGAAGAAGAGATTCTTATCTCCCAGCTAATTTCCCAATATACTTACAACTCAAGCACTAGACTTACAAAGGGATGTGCTTGATGATAGAGGTGATGGATGCGACTGATTGCTTTAGAACCATGACAAGCTTCCATATATATGTACACATATATACACACATACATGTATTCTGTTTTCAGACAAAGTCAGGAAAATCTAATTGGGTTTCAAATTACCACATAATCAAAGGCCCATACATCTTGACTTTCCTACTCCTGATATGAACTAGGTATATTTATGATATTTCCTGTTCCAGAGTTCTAATCTATTGGGACAGAATCTTGGTCTTGTGGGTTTCATTCCCTGCAGGATCTTGTGTTAGAGAGGGGGCTTGTTTTTTTGGTCTTTCCACCCCCATATAATGCATAATAGGTTTCATATACTTGTTATATCAATTCAAAGAATTGGAAATTGAATTATTGACTTAATTGCTTTGCATTGTTTTAGAAGAATGTTAAAGTAATACTAAGAAATAAGAACAATATTAATTCCAATTCACTTGACTGGTAAAAATTTATCTCAGATTTTATTTTATGTATTCTGTCTTTAAAAATAAGTCACAATGGATAAAGCTAAATATATTCAGTATAATGCATAATTCTTTATTTTAAAGGCAAATGGGTTAAAACATATATTGTAGAAAATGTTATACATACAAGCTTCCATGCCCTCACCTTCCGACATTTTTAAAATGGGGCCACCACAAACAGAAATTTAAGGCATCTATTTTGTGCTGAATAAATTAATGATGCTTTAAATCCCTTCTGTGACTTGAGTGAGTGGCTAAGTCCAATGAACTATTTAGCTACATCGGTAGCACTTTGGACGGCTTTAAGGTGTTCAATTTTTAAAGCAACACTAAAGGAATGAGAAGGTTGCCTTTTTTGACTCAGTCACATAGCACATTTATTTCAATAAACAAGAAGTCTCCAGATATTTAGAATTGAACCTAAATGCCTTATGTGTGGACTATATCAGAAGTAGTAAGTCTGGGATCATTTTACAAGCACTAACCAAGTTTTCTCACTTCAAAATACCTCTGTTAAAATTCAGTATATGTGTACAAAATTAGTATATTGCATCAGTTTAATTCCACAATGTGAATCAGATTCAGAGACTTTGAAGAACAAATATGTATAACGTGCTGTCTTTGATGGTATCGAGAAGGGAGGAGAACTTGACTATCTCTTTAGCGACACATAGTTCTAACTGGGATTCTTACCAGAAGAGTGAAATTTATGTCTTGATCTCTTTTCCCTCCAACAATATATCAGGAGCCTTATCGTGAGCCCAGGACCTCCTGTAAACCATGAACATCTCTTCCTATTTGTTGATGCCAACCACAGATAGATATAAGTACTATTTGAAAGTCAAAGGAAAAAGATATGCTGAGAAAGCAATATATATATTCTACGAGGAGGAACCAAAAAAGCCCAGAATTAATTTAGGAAAAATTGTAAAATATTTAGTAAATATATTTATTTAGTAAAAATAAATAAAATATTCATTATTACATGTTTAAACTTCAGTCACCTTCAAAGTACTCTCCATTTGATGCAATACACATACCAAGACATTTTTTTCACTGCTCTACAGTTTTTAAAATCATCTATTTTGACGCTTTTTAGTGTTTTTGCCATTTTTTTTTTAATTTCACCTCTTCCATATCTGCAACATGCTTCCCTTTGAGGACTTTTTTTCATCCAGGGAAACAAAAGGAAAGTTGCTTGGGGTGAAATTGGGTAAATAGGGAGGGTGGGGCATGGGGTCAGCCTTTTTTGGTCAAAAAACACTGAATATTCAGCAAGGTGTGGGCAGGTACACTTGTAAATCACCCATCATGAAATGGGCAAATGCGTTGAAAGAGCCTTCAAAAAAAGTTCACTGAAGCTAAGTGCACACTCTCATAACAATGGCAGCTGCTGCACTGATACGGATAGGTTCCTAGAACACTCACCTAGCAGGGGAAGCCTGTAGCACAAGGGGCCTGCCCTCCAGAAGATTATTCTTGGTTTTTTGGGGGGTCCCCCCTCATGTATTGTCATATATGTTGACATAATTTTTTTTGTTTGAGGTGAGTAAGTGGACTCTAGGACTTACTGAAGATGACATCACAGTACACAAGCTATTTGACACACCAGCATAATGGTGGCATCATGTAAGACTAATTGCATGAATGGCCCGTGCAATGTAACCATGTCCTTACTCGGTGGGCCCCGACATGTAATTTTTTTAATTAAAGATGATGCTAGCATATACAATGCAAGGTTTATAAAAACATTTGCATGTTTCCACTAATTTATGCCCTCTACCATCACCAATGAGACCATTTCTCTGTTAAACATCTAAGGGATGAAGGATAAATGGCAAAGAGTGAGTCATTCCAGGCATCCCAGCTGAAACCATGCTCAACCAGCAGAGGCCAGAAAAATCACCTCATTGATCTCAGAGTGAAATATAGACTATGTACTATTGAAAATTGGTTATCATTTCAAGCAACAGAATTTTGGGATGGTTTATTATGCAGTATTCTGCTGGCAATGGATAACTGGTATAAACATAAACATTAAGTAAAGGAGAAGAGAGAGGATGTAATAAACCAAAATAAAGGGCATCAAGACATTGATGTTTCTTTTCAATAAGGGACTATGGTTATGTTCAGAATTCTATGAGTTTGATCTAATCACTCAAAAGAATAATTAAAACACATGTTAACAATATAGCAGTTTTCAATAAAAAACAAAAGCTATACACTAAGAATTTTTTTAAAAAATGAATAGCAAGATTTTGGAATAGCTCCATTCCTCTCAGGTCCTTCCTCTTACAACTAAAACATCTTGGACACAGCACAACAACAAACACAAGAAGGCTCTAAAAGTTGTTGCAGTAATTGAATCCTTAAAAAAGATGTCTAAGTTCTAACACTAGATATGAAATTTGACTTTATTTGAAAAAAGCATTTTTGCAGATGTAAATAAATTAAGGATATCTATAGAAGATCATCCTGCATTAGGATGGGCCTTACATCTAATAACTAGGGTCCTTATAGGAGACACAGAGAGAAGAAATCATGTGACTACAAAGTATAAATTGCAGCTCTGTTGCCACAAGCCAAGTAACACCAAGAGACACCAGAAGCTGGGAGAGGCACGGGAGGATAATCTCCTAGAAACTTTGGAGGAAGTATGAACCTGCCAATCCCTTGATTTTGGACATTGAAACTCCAGACTTTTGAGAGAATACATTTCTTATTTTTTTAAGCTACAAAGCTTTTGGCTGTTTATTGTGACCATTTTAGGAAATTAATATAGGTAGAAGGAAAAGGATGACCACACAGAGATCTTGGAGCTTGAGGAAAAACATGGTATGAGATCTCTGGGTTTCCTTATTGGTTCCCAGACAGGGAACTACAGGAAAGCTTCTAGCCTAGAACTGAAAATGGGTTCTGAAACAAAACAAGCAAACAAAACCTTAAGGAAAGACTGCTTCTCTAGCCAAAAGAACCTTGAAAAGACATCCTAACAGAACAGAAAATCTTTTGACAACACATGACAAATTTCAGTGAAACATTAATTGAAAAACTGACCCCCTCAGCCTCTCAGTTCCAGTAGGTCTAAATGAGGGGCTGGTTTTCCACCCACTGGTGAGAGCAAGCTATGTGGGGCCAAGTGGGGAGCTAAAGTTTAACAGCTGATGGGAGTGGGTAGCACTGTGCCCATTCCTCTGACCCATCTCCTTTGCCCCAGGCAGTGTTAGTGGGAATCAACAAGGAGACTGAGCCTCTACCACTATCTAGCAGCACCAAGACTGAAGGAGGTAGAACAAGGTGGTATTAGTCTGTATTCCACTACACCCAGAACTTCTCCATCATCAGAGCCCAGCAGGAAGCTTAAACTCCACTCTCCGCCTCCAACCAGGCATCAATAAGCTTAACTGAAGTGATATGAGATAAGCACTTCACTTCTGGCCCCTTCTTTCAGCAAGGACCAGATGGGCACTGTAAAATATGGAGTATGGGAGATGTACCTCACCCCTTTCTCTATTGTTACTTTAATTTAAGTCAACACTCCCCAAAATTACCTCCCTAAATATTCACATCACTTCCTATAGCATTATGCTTCTTAGATGGATCAAAATTGAGTAGAAAGTCATCAGTCCCATTAAATGTGCCTGGAAATGGGTAGTCACCATTAAACCAGCTCTTCCAAGGAGGGTTTTATCAAGCGCCAACTTCTGTTTAAACTTCTATTCCCTTTTCCTCTCCTCCACTCACACTTATTTCAGAAAATTAGGAAATATATTGCACACAAAACTAACACCCACTATTTATTTGAAGATCTTCAAAACTGAGCAACCCTAAATGTAATGAAACAATTAGGATTCATTTGAAGAGACAGACCAATGTAAAGTTCTCAGAAAAAAAATTGCTTAACTTGACAAATTGTATTTAATAAAATACGTTGTCACTATATACTGGAATAAGAAAAAAATCATGTTTTTCTAGGGCTTTATTTATTTAGATATACAGAAATCACAAAGATTTGGGAATATTATCATCGTTTTTAAGATGAATAATATTAGGTTCAGGGATGTTAAATCTGTAGTCATATAAGAATCAAGGCTGGAATTGGAACCCCAGGTCTTTATGTATCAAAATTATTTGGATTTTACATTATTTTATGCTGCCACCTAACAAGGATATTTGGAAATTGGGGGTGGTAGTATCAGTTCCATAATTCATCATTATAAAAAAGAAAATAAGTAATTTTATTATTGTTCATAACCAAAAAAGTAGGAAAAGCAAATAATAATAAAGCCTTTTAGTAATCAAACTAATTCAAGTTTTTAATGATAATATTCAGTGTTGGCAAGTGTGCAGCAAAAAGATAGCTTCTTCTACTGTCATGAGTTATATAAAGTACTATTTCTTTAGAGGATAAATTGGTAATGTATACAAGGGATATTTTAAATTTTAGTATCTTTTGACTCAGTAAATCAACTATTGGGAATTTATGCTATGGATAAGCACAGAGTCCTACATAAAAAAAACAACAAATGTTTATTACATTTTTAAAAATATTGGTGACACTTTCAAAGCAAGTGAATACAAAATTATCATCACTTATATTCCATACAGATAAACTGTAATTGGTCTTAAAGTCTTGATTTCAAGGAATTTTAATAACATAAAAATGTGATATAATATTAGGCAATAATAATAGACTGGGATTATACCATCTCATTATCATTGCTAACAATTTTCCTTGCCACCTGTGACTGGAAGTCAAAGAGTTGGTTTTATAATCTCTTTATGTCGATGGTGTTTATCTCTGTTGTTGCATATAAACAGTGATGACTTTGTCCAGTAACGGGGTAGGGAGGAGAAGTGGAAACTGATGACACTTGTCTTTGTCCCCACCAGAGAACCCATAAGAAGACTGAGGAGTGATTATTGTTCCAGGATAAGTAATTCCTTCAGGATAAACACCACTGGGATGTATTCAAGTTTTTTTTTTACCAAAAATCTATGTGATCTCAAAACAGCAGTAGAGTACGGAAGGAGAGAAGGTATAGTTTCACTTAAAAGCATATGGCTATGTTTTTTGTTTTACTGTCTCTTCTTAGTGTTCCACACCCCCTTCTAAGGAACCCTCTCTCTGATGTTTCTACATCTAGGGGAATTCTCACATTCTCTAAGATTAGATTGTGGTAGACTGTGATGTGAGTTACCATAACTCTTTTTTTCCAAGGTAATCATCATTTTGTTATATTTCTGTGACATCACAATCTAATTTCAACTGCTGATATATATCCATACATATCAGCATCATTTTAATATTTTTCCATAGGTATTAAAACAATAACTCTAGTATTATTGTGCTAAGAGCAATTGACTCAAACATCCTTTTAATGAAAACCACTTAAATATAGATAGTTAAAAATCATTATATCTTTGCTATCCAAGAAAGACTAAGTCAATTCTAACTGGTTTCTCTTATATTCCCTTCTCTAATATTACTGGTTTCAGCAGTAATTCTTAAAATAATCACCTACAATTCATTTAATGTTTACACAGAATGTCTTCCCAAATATCTGTTGGTTTTACTGATAAGGTGATGCAATAGAAATAACATGAGTTTGGGAATGAGATATGCCATACAATCTCAGTCCAACAATTTGAAATCTGCATGATCTCGAACCAATTGCTTGACATTGGAGCCTATCTGCACCTTAAAAACCGGGATTAATGATATCCGCCTTCCGGTGTTTGGTGGGTTAGGTTTAAATAAAATAAGTTAATATGAGAAATGTAATGTACAATGTTTAGTTTGTATTAGTTGGCTAGGAAGGAAAATTATAACTCATATATATATATTTTTCTCTTGAAATCAGATGACTCATCAGAGTTCTTTCCTTCTTGTATTTAGCATGAAATCAACTTTCTTACAGGCAGACTACTTGAATTTTAGCATCTTCTGCAACTGCCGACCCTCTATCATCCACTTCCTTCCAAAAGTTGATTTTACTGTGGCATAGATGTAAATGAGCAGTGCAAAGTATGTCCTAAATTCCTGGCAACCTGCAGAGTTCAGGTGGCTTGAGTAATTTAAAGCAAGTATATATTTTTTATCATAGATTCCTTGAAACATAAATAAGACTGATTCCTGGCCAAATGGGTGAGTAGGCAATTGAATCACTGTTCTGGATGTCATTGTAGCAGTAGATTTACTTCTAAGGTACCTGAACTAAGTAGGTTAAAAAGCTAACTGAAATATTCTTGCAAGAAGGGAGGCTGTCAATAGCAGAGAATCATTGAACATATTGTGCCTAAGTAAGAAATAATGTAAAAGCAAGTTGAAATTCTGTTTGGTTCTAATGATAGTTTAGAACTAGTTATGGCTCCTGAGTGAGATGATCCTCATTATTTGAATGATTTCTATGTTCATGTCTGAGCAAATATTATGCCATGGAAATTGGGATAAAAGCCATACAATCCAGAAAAGTTGAAAGCATGGCTCCCATCCGAGAGGAATACAATCCAGTCAAGTTAGTCCCTGTCAGTAAGACTAAGGAACACATCATGCAACTTATAAATTATAATCAGCACACACACATATATGCACACAAAACCTTTCACAAAAAATTAATGCTAATATAAAGCCTCTCTGAACCAGTGGGTTGAAGCCAGGTTAGAAATAGATGGATTCCAAAGCTGTCCTTTCTAGATGCTGAGAAGTGCAGAAGTCACGATGAGAAGTACAAGGGCACCCAGGAGAGCTGTCAGGCTACCTAAAGACTATTCAAACCATAGGGACTGGTTCTGTTTGATAGGATGGGATGTAGTTTGTCTGAACCACTGTACAAAGAACCACAGAGGATTCTTAACATAATTTTCCTGAAATGACTATTTCTAATTAGATCTACATATACATTAGAATTGGTAGTATATACAGTAGAATGTTGAAACATAAAGAGATTTAGTTGAAATAGTGAGACAAACAAAAATTAGATGTATGATTCCAGATTTGCAAGAATCCATATTTGTAAAATAAATTTTTAAAAAACAATTACTTAAGAAAAAAATTATAAAATAAAAATTTCAGTCATATTTGACAGTTTAAAGCCCAAAGCAACTTTTGAGGGGAAAAAGCATAAATGCAGTACATTAGGTTCTTACTACACAGATATGAGAAAATGTGATTTGACAATAATTTAAATAGGTAGATTTATCAAAGCATCATGAAAGTGTGTATCCTATTATATACTCCTGTGTTTAATTTTTTACCAAATTTTTGGGGTGTTTTTAACAATAACAACAACAACAACAAAAACACAACCCGAATCTATAACACATAAAAAATTAAAGTGGTATCTCAGAACATTTATTTGCATACTGACACAGGTTAAGTCTGCATATATTGTTTTTCTATGTAACATGACTATATCATAGAAATTTTTATGCTATTAACATTTTTTGCAATAGTTTAGTAGCTATTTTGTTTTTCATATGCATGGATATGCCGTAATTCATTTATTCATTCTGAATTTTCACTGCCATAATAAAAATTTAACAAATGTCTTACATATAAATAATTGCTTGCAATTAAAAAAAAAGTTGATTCCCAGTTTAAAAAATCACTGTCTCTAAGGTTTTGAGTTTTTTAGAATGTCTGGGTTTAAATTGCCAAAATACTGTATTAAAAATTGTACAGGCTTGCACTCCCACCAGTGGGGCAGGAGTATGTTTATTCTACTACACACTGAGTAATGTGGATATTATAGTTTTTACAAATTCTGTTCAATAAGATAGAATTTTTTTCTTTTCAAGCGATTTTTCAAATCACTTCATTTGGCAATTCCTGATTAGTGAGACTGGGCATTTATTTTTCATGTTTATTAACCATGTATTATCGAGGCAAGCGTTCAGCCCAAAGAGATCAAAGGGAGCATTCCGTTAACCACGCAGGCGTGGTCTGACAGGTTGGCATTGCACAGCTAACCATGTCTGCACTGGCACAAACTATTTGGTGAGGAACCGTCCCGACTGAGGTGAGGCTTCATCCTAATGTCTAGAGGATGACTCAGCTGGTAAGTCAGGCATTTCGGCCTTTGCTATAGGAAGTCATGGGAGGTAAAGTCTGCAGAACCAAACTGACCCTGGCACAAACGTGTTTGCGTTTATTCTAATCATTTGATCATTTGCCTAGTCAATAGTATTTATTTTTACAACTAATTGATGCCATATCCTGGCACTCACGTGGGATAGTACATACATAAAACTGTAGTTCATAGAAAATTATCCCCTTTGATGAAAAAGAACCTGTGTTCACATAATTTTAGGAAATGTCACACAATATATTTACCTCTTGGAAATGTACATTGCTTATTAAAGAATTAAACAGTCTGAGAAATCTTAAGTAAAACAATCTGCTTAATTTTAACTCAGCTTTCATCAAATGTATTGTTAATTTTGGGGGGTAAGAAGGTTGTTCTTTAATATCTATTTGTTTGCACTGACTGATATTCTCCCCAAAACCTCAAAAAAAAAAAAGCCTGAAGAAACAACAAAATATCAGACTTTGGAGCCATCTAGAAATGTGTTTAAATCATGATGCTACCACCCATTAACATAACATACCTAAATCCCTTAGACAACTTAGTTGATTTTTCTGAGAACCCATTTTTTCCTGTAAACCTGAAATTAATAGTTGATTTGCAGAGCTCTTGGTAGATTACATTATTATTATTATAAATGTCTTTTAAGGTACTCAAAGTTTCCTGGAAAATGTAAAAATTATGATTTTTCAGAGAAATCAGTATTTTGTACTAACGCAAATACTAGGTCCTCCCATGGAAAGCCTGGTGGTTTGATGTAAAGAGCCAGTGTCAGGCCTAGGTGTTCACTTTTAATTGCTGTGTGAATTAAAGTTATTGGCTTATAAGTGGATATATAAGTTTTAATATTATTATAAGTGAAGTAAATCCAACTGAGCTTATATTTTTCACACATTACAAAATTTACTAGAACTACAATTACCTAGCAGTCTTAAGATTTAGGTCAATCACTAGGATGCCCAGGTTTTTGCCTATGAAGCTAAAAACCATGTGAATTCTGCATATATAGTATTTACTATATAATGCTTCAGCTTCTTTGTCTATAAAGTATACAAATAAAAGGGGACTTTCGTGTGAGCATATACGTATTCTGTATTATGAATTTGGCCTTCAGAATTTATAGGCTTTTATACATAAGAGTGCTAGTACCAACTCAATCTTCTGTGCATATTTTTTGGGGGAAATGAGCAAAGGGATAATTATAGTTTGGAAAAAGTATAGGCATAATTTATTATTATTCATACACACTCAAATTTTTGTATTGACTTACATGCACTCATATTTCATTACTGCGCATCATGTTAGAAATTCAAATGGATCATAATGCCTTTCAGCAACTCTTGATGACAACAAAATTCTCTCTCTCTCTTGAGGCAAAAAAAGGTGAAACTCATTTGCATTCATAAATAACATTACCTCCAAGATTTCATGTTGCTCTTAACTGTCTCCAGCTCTTGTGTGTGTAGCCATGAAATCATGCCTGCTTGACAATTATTTAATTTCAGACTATAATGAAAAGCGATTATAGAGTATTCAAAGACTGATACACTAAGTGTTCCTTAAAACTTACCATTTTATAAAATTTTTATTAAATTAGTAACAGAATATACTAGAGAAACTGCTTTCTTCCTCAATAGTGAATAACAGCTATTTTCAGAAAGTATATTGACATTTTTACTCTCACTTTGGTGCTATAGGTAAAGAATTATGTTTGCTATTTGACTGTGATCAAAGGGACAACCTCGTGCTGCAATGGTTTTACTTGATTAAAATAGAACCTGTAGATAAAAATGTAATAGTTTATAAATTAAAATTATCTGTAAATGTCCCTCTCTTAGTCAGGATTCTTAATATTAATAATAGGAAACTCTTTATTCTAACAGGCAGAGAAAAATCACAGCTGTGTAACTCAGAACAGAGCAAATAATTAAATGTTTAATTTAGCCAAGAATATTGTTTCATATGATAAAAAGTCATGACTGCTTATACTGAGAAATTTCTTAGATACTTTTCCCACCACTTTGCCTACATTATTTGGGTCAAGGAAACTTCTTAAAATCCATATCTTTGTCATCGGTTCCAATGGACATATTGACCTTCAGTGGACATGTTCTTTGAGCATGTTTCAAAGCAGAGGTCTAATTTTCTTCCTATTGAATCCTATCTATGACTTTCTACTTCTGTTAACAACATTGCCTTGGTCATTTTTCACTAGGTATGTTATGAATAACATGCAAAAGTTCTGCTCACAGAGATTGTTTAAAAAGTCGAACAATGAGGCCTGTTTCACACTATGATAAGAGTTTCTGTGTCAGTGACTGTAGGACTCTGCTTTCTAAATGGATGCCTATGTTATCCTCATGCACCAGAGAGTTTGAAAAATCATTAGCCTTGGTCGTAAATCAATAAACAAAAATTGGCTACATATCAGCATCATATGCAAAAACATCAAAATAAAAATCATAAAAAATAAAGCAATTGTATATATGCATATGTACACAAATCTCTTCAGATAAATGAATGTAGATACAAATATAAATATAGATACAGGTAAATAAATATATGGAGATAGATGTAGATATAAGTAGATCTGTAGATGTAGATACACAGAGTTAGATATGTCTCTATCAATATATATCTTTAACCTGGGCTGCGTTTTTGAAGGTACCATCTCAGTATGATAGGAAACCATTGCATAGACTACGATTACAAAATACAGAAATTTTACCTTGCTAAATTAATGCTCATGGAATTCAGGCATTTTCACAAGGAACTCATACCTGCTTTCCAAACCATGACTTAAGCTTGTATAACATTGTGCAGAATAATTGAAAGCCCCCATACGGGATTTGGATAAAAGTATCCTGTACCTACCGAAAAATTAAAGAGAAAAGTGTTCCATGTCTGTGGATTGCCTGCCAAAAACCATTACTTCCAGAATTAAAAAGATTTACCGTGATAGATAAACTCTATGATCTTTAAAACTCAATTTAATAATTTAGTCATTTTATTGAACTGCAGCTGTTTATAACAAGGTACAAACTCCATGTTTATTACTTCCCTTCTATCCTTGAGGAGAAGGTTGGTTGATGTCTATTATCCTATTTCCTATTGTTTAAAATTACTTGAATATACACTTTTTTTATCATCTTGTACAAAGGATTAAAAAAACGATCATTGCCAGGCTTCCCCTGGCTACCAGAATCAAAGAGAACATATTTGAGCTGTCACCTTGACATGCCCCATGTTGATGAAAACACGCTTTCCGAGGGAGAAAAGGCTGTGCTATTCCCCTCTCTCCTCACCATGTTATTTTCTAAATATCATACCAGTGCAACTAAGGAAGAGGGAGGGGACAAAATATTCCTTTTCACTAAATATCTAGAAAGTATGGTTACTTGAGGCTATTCATTCGGCCTAAGCTATGAACCTTGCATCATTAATAGCAATAAAGTATTTTATGTGGAAGGCAGAATTGTTAAATAACTTGAGACAGGTTTTCTCTTTATGAAGTTCAGTCATCTGCGTATACTTCACACTATGCTGTTTATTTATTCTTGTTGAACCAGCAATGGATATTTAATGAATCTATCTTGTATTGATGTAATATATTATATAAAGTGAAGGTTTAATCTGTCCTTAGAGTTTATCTCATTCAGTGCTTCTTATATTACAAATGAGAAACATCATACCACAGGAGATCTTGGTCTCAAAGCATACTGAAACTCTTCGGTAGTCTAGGGGAATGGAAGAAGTTGGGGTTTAAATCAAATGACAGCTGATCAAACTCTAGGGCTTTCCTTGAGAACATTAGACAGATTGATACTTGATAATGGCTCTTATCCTTTCGTTAATATAGCAAAACACCCGTAGCGATTGCTGGGACAAGAAGGCAGACTCCGCAGACAATGACAGTACTTGAGCAGAGGTGGGTGGAAACATCTCGGGTCTACCAGACCAATCTTGGAACGAGATTTCTCATTAGGGGATGTGATCTCAAGGAGAAAGATCACAGGAAGATCATGGAGAAACAAAGGTAAAAGTAGCAGGACTCCAGTAAAAATCCCTTAAAGTAGTAGACATATGAATCAAGAACATAGAGTAGACAGACTTTCAATTATGTTAAGTACCCAAAAACAATAGGGATGAAGAGGAAATTGGGATGTGGTAAGTACCTAGAACAGAAAATCAAATCCAGATTCCCCAGGTATCTGACTTTATCAATTCCAGTTTGAAATCATTGCTATGAATAAAGCCTTGAGAATCTAGGCATAGCTGAGATTGTGGAACAAACGTGTCAGTGTCTACAGACAATAAAGATAGCAAGAAGTAGGAAGCAAGTAACAGTCACAAAGGGAAAATAATTCTCCGAGAACATGATGCTGGGCAGTGACAAAGAGACAAATCCCAGATTCCTAAATTCCACCATAGAGATTATTAAATGGTATCCCTAGTCTCTAAATAGAACCTAAGAGAAATGTCAATTTAGAAGGAAAAATAGAAAATAAACACAAGCATGAAATCTGGAGGTAAGCAGAATAAAGAATCAGGTCACATTGCAAGAAAGGATCAGTAGAGAAGTAGGATACTGCAGACATCACGTGGGAAACCATTTCTCTGGCCACTCTCTCGCTGCCCTGCCCTATCTTGCTTTTGGGAGAAGAAAAGCTAGAATGCACTGTCAGGTGGACTCACCCTACATATTTTTGTTCAGTTAAACTGAAAACTTATTTTTGTCAGAAATTATATTTAAAGTATTCCTTTGAAGCCTGCTGCTAACTGAAAATTATAGTGGCCAATATCTTAGGCAGATAAAAACAATACAATGGGTATTTATATGAATATAAATAAAGAACTATGTGCAGTTTTACCAGCCAGGCTAAAATTACAAGGGTCATCAATCATTGTGTTCCAAAGTATAAAGTGGTAACCAGCTGGAATTAGGAAAAAATGTTCCCTGTGGTGTAACTGAACAGGTGCTTTATGAAAGGTAATTTTTTCTGGCCTTCTGCTGAAGCATCTAGCAGAGGTCTCTATAAAATGCCAATCTAATGGGCCATTGATCTTTTCAGGTAATGTAATTTGTAGAATTCTTGCCTTTACAGAAGTAATCAATAAGAATCTTAAGCCCACATTGAAAAAAATAAAACAACAAAGCCATACTACTGATTTGCTAGAGGACCTATTTCGAAAAGAGATAGGTTATATTGAAAAAGAAATGATACTATGGTTACCAAAAAAAAAAAAAACAGTAAAAGAATGATCACGTTATATATATGAAAGCACATGTATAGTGATAACATTGAAAATATTTATACCTCTATGTATAATAACATCGTTCAGAGGAGAACTGAACGTACTTACAGATGTAGAAATGTGTCTGAGTCAAAGTTGTAGCATGGTTGATATAAGTTGCGCCCATTTAAAATGAAACAGCCCTGTCCAGTATGGCTCACTTGGTAGGGCACTGTGCTGCAGTCCAAAGGTCACTGGTTCAATTCCCCGTCAGGGCACAGGCCTGGACTGTGGGCTCAGTCCCCATAAGAGAGGCAGCTAATCAATTTTTCTCTCATGTTGATGTTTCTCCCCGTCTCTTTCTGCCTCCCTTCCCTCTCTCTAAAAATAAATAAATAAAACCTATAAAAATAAATAAAATGAAAACAAAAGAGCGTGTAACTTTACTTTTTTAGAATCATTCTGAGATCTAGTCTCCTTCCATATTCATATTTGATTGTATTTGGATGGATGGTAGCTTTTCCAGTTGCTGTGTTTTAAACCACACACAAGTTTTTCTTATGCAATTAAACACAGTAGTCAATAAATTTGGTTGACTGTTTATTATCTTTTACTTTATTTTCCTATGTAATCTGAATTATAGCAGTCAGGTCCTGGCATGTTCTAATGCTCTGCTTGGACTACCAGGGGTGTCACTAGCAATAGAGGGCTCACTGAGGGACTTGCCACCCC
>PVJD01011828.1:0-43638 GCA_004026545.1 Mormoops blainvillei | reverse complement strand
TCCAGCTCCTCAAGCCAAACACCCTTTGAGCACACCTTCCTTCCTCCATTAGACCATAAGCAATTCCCTTTGATCATCTCACCAAAATATTCCTCTTAACACCCAAATCCTCTCACCGTCACTGCCACCACTCTATCTAATCAGAAACATCATTTCTAGATCAAACTGGAACAATAGGTTTGAAAGTAACTGAAACATCGGGCAAAGTTACCAAGTTCTGAATTACAGGTGAGCAGAAGAAAACTGCACAAAATCAGCAACAGATCAGAGTGCTCTTGTGGGAGTTCAACCCCCATGACACCAAGAGCAGGGTTTTCAACACGGAACTTGGCAGGAACGTGGCCAGCATAGAGGAACCGAGTGTTCCTTCCCCCTTGGTTGTCCTGGTAAACACCATTTGACCGTTCTCTCACCCCTCTCTTTCCTTACTCCGGTAAGAGTGCGATCGTTAGCAGTTCTATGCACCCGTAGTAACCGGCCCCAATATAAAACCCTGGGAACCCGGGAACGGGAGTGTCCTTCTCCGAGAGACGCTCTCCTCTCCCCAGGTTTGCAGCGCTGTAACGCGACCCGTGTGTTTCGCAATCCACCGAACACCCCCAGGAGGGGAAATGGACAAGTGGTGACCCAGACGTGAGCCGCCGGAGAGTCTGCTCCACAACTTAGGTATGAAGAGCCGGCCGACCTCCCTCAGTCGAGAAGCCAGGGAGTCACCAAATCCTGGGGGGCAGGTAGTATAGAGAAGGAACACTTGCTTTGCTCAGCACTTCCTTTGCTCTCGCCTGGCTTTCGCTACGCCATGGGCATCTGGCTATCGAAGCACCAACAGGTGTTTTTAAACTTATTGAACCAATTACCGAAGGCAGCAGGGTGTCAGGGTAAGGAACAGCATTTGATAGACATGCTCCAGGTAGTCAAAGACTGCTGCCCCTGGTTCCCCGACCAGGGGATGCTCGATCACCAGGTTTGGGATAAGATCAGGGGGAAGCCGAAATGGCAGGCCGAGCACGGCAGCGGGGTGCCAGCCCAAGCCCTACTCACCTGGATCCTTGTGTGGACGGCCCTTATGCCGTTCCGAACCGAGGGAGGAGCACCTTCGGTAAGCGCCCAGGAAACGAGTGAGGGAAACGGCGGGGGTGTTGCAGAGCATGCGGTGCACCGAGGCCGCATCGGGGAGCTCGAAGGCGGGGTTAAATGCCCAGTTTGTGCCATTGCCTCCGCGCCCCCACAGCCAGGACCTATCTGGGATCCGGTCGATCCGCCCCGGGATCTACCCTTTTCAATTCCCGTGAAGGCCAAACCACCGGCTTCAAGCCCGGGAGGCTTCCAGGTCCTCATGGAGGGCTGCCTCAAAGAAGGGGCTCGGCAGGGTGACACTGAGGCACTAGGGGCATTTCCTATCATCACGAGAAATAACCTGACCCAATGGGCTCAGGCCCAGCCTCGGCATTGACACACATCAGTTGACCCATCTAATTAACCTTCTGAAGGGCAATCCGAACCTAACTTCCAAGCGGGTCCTCTCCGAAGCTGCCATAGCCGAGATTCAGGTAGTCGATCGAGCTATTCAAGAGCGACAGCTTTCGCGAATAGACCCAGGCTTAGTAGTTCGCCTCATATGTTATGTTTTCCCTCGTTAGGGACCCTAGCCCTGTTAGGGCCTCAGCTTCAAATTCTAGAGTGGCTATTCCTCTGTCATCGGCCCAAAAGAGCTAAAATCCGCTACGCGACAGCTCTTACTGCGCTGCTCCGAAAGGGTCGCGCGAGAGCCCAGCAGCTGCTAGGGCACGGTCCCCAAGTCATCCACCTTCCCTTGGGAAAGGAAGACTTTCAGCACTTACCGTCAGTCCCTGGAGATGCAAGGTGCACTGGGTGACTTTGTAGGAGAAGTAAATTACTCCCTAACCGCTGACAAATTGCTCCAAAACATCCCGAGGTGCCATTTGGGGCTCCCGCAGAAGGTCAGCCCCACGCCCCTCCCGGGAGCACAAACTGTCCTCCTAGACGGGCCGGGACGAGCTGGCAAGGCGACAATCGCTTGGAAGGAAGAGACGGGCTGGAAGTCCCTTATATCTCGCGTACACTCAACGCCTCAGAGGGCGGAACTTGGGGCTGCGATTCTAGCCCTCCAGAACCATCCCAGTCGCCCTCTGAACTTAGTCTGCGATTCTGGGAACACCGCTTACACTGTGCAGCATCTCCAACAGGCTCAGGTATGGGGGAACATTACTGAAGAGCTGCTCTCACTCTTCCTCCCTACAGCAGCTATTAGATTTGTGGCAGCATCCTCTGTTCATAACCCATGTTCGCTCACACTCCGGCCTCCCTGGGCCCATAGCAGAGGGCAACCAGGAAGCTGACCGGCTCGTGAGCTATCTCTCCTCTTTCCAACAGGCGTAGGCCTCGCATCAGGTCCACCATCAGAACAGCCGAGCCCTGTGTAAGGAGTTTACCGTAATGCCAAGGGAGGCCAAAGAAATCGTTCATGTTTGCCCTGATTGCCTGTTCCACGTTCCTGCAGGACAATCCTTAGGTGTTAACATGAGAGACCTGAAGCCTCTTGCAATCTGGCAAACAGACATTACTCATGTTCCTGAATTCGGACGACTCAGGTATGTTCATGTTTCCATAGATACCCACTCAGGGGCGTTCTAAGCCTCCGCTCAACTGGGAGAAACTGCTAAGCATATCCATGCCCATTAGCTCCAGGTGTTTGCCTACCTTGGCAAGCCCCAACAGATCAAGACTGATAATGGGCCAGGGTATACAGCCCAAGCCACTCAAGCATTTCTCAAATGCTGGGGCATTGTACACAGGACGGGTATCCCCTACAACCCTACCAGGTAGGCAATAGTCGAGAGCACCCATGCTACACTAAAGTCTTACCTTTTAAAACAAAAAAGGGGGAGTAGGGAAGAACACCTTACCCCAACAGAACAATTATGCAAAGTACTATTCTCCTTCAATTTTTGAATAGTGACGCAATGTTCACTGCTCCCTTCTAATGACATGTCGTCCAGGGGCAGGGTGAGTGGGGCCCACTTCTGCTGGTCCTCTTTCACCCTGTCAATGGTGACAGAAACTCGCAAGGGCCCACAAAGCTCTTGGTGTGGGGAAGTGGGCATGCTTGTGTTCCTACAGAGCATGGACTCATGTGGATCCCAGTCAGGTGGGTTAAGCCCTACTGCGCCTGAGCTGTGGCCACCTCAGAGCTGTTGAGGCATCTATCATCTGGCTCCAGGAGCGACAAGATGCCCTTGTTACCTGGCAGCAGCTCACCTGTGATCCCAGCTTCAGCAGGCTCTTCGTGATTAGCCTCAGGTGGAATGCAAGCCAGAATTCCTGGGACTAGATGAAACGCCGCCTCCAGGGAGCCTTCTCCTCCAACCTGCAGGGCCAGATATCCCAGCTCCGTCAGGAGCTGCAAGAACATCTCCGAGCCCTCCAGAAGGCCACTGAAGATCGTGTCTTCCAGGCTCTGAGCGAACACCTACAGTGGCTCAATCTGAGCACATGGACTGGGCCGCTGCACCTTGGACAATGGGGGGTGGTGGTGGGCGTAATATTGGCTGGCATTATTCTTATCATCTGTCTTTGTTTTCTTTGCTCAATGCAACACGCTATACATACCTGAGAGCATAATGTCCAAAGGCTTACTTTGCAAGAAAAAAAAGGGGGAGATGTGGGAGTTTGACCCCCTTGGTATGTGTACTTGTGACACCAAGAGCAGAGCTCCGAATGCTGAACTTGGCACGAACATGGCTATTGAAGGGGAACCAGCATTCCCTCCCTCTTGGTTTTCATAGTAAACAGTACCTGACCATTCTCTCACCCCTCTCCTCCCATACCCCAGGAACAGATGCAATTGTTAGCAATTCTGTGCACCCTTAGTAACCAGCTTCAATAAAAACCCTGGAAACCTGGGAATGGGAGTGTCCTCCTTAGAGGGGCATTCTCCTTCTCTCCCGAGGCTTGCAGCGCTGCAAAGCGTCCTGTGTGTTTCGCTCTCCACCAGACATCCACAGGATGGGAAACAGACAGGAGGAAGTTTAAACATGTAGGTAGGTGAGTATAGCACCTAACTTTTGGAGAAACTGCACACTCCAAGGAACTGATGATTGTGTCACTAATGAAAAGATGAGAATTAGTTTCAGGATATCTATGATTAAATATGTAACAGGGGGCAGTGACTGAAGATTGCTGAAGCACCAGGAACAGAAGAGACAGTCCACCAGGAAAAACTGAGGTTTAATGACAAAGCTATCAAGTTTATATGCCAAATTCAGAAACCAAAGGCAGGTTAAGGCCGGGTCAAAGCAGACTGAAGCGAAACAGGTTCAGTATAAATATGGAGGTGATGGTTTCCAAAATCATTTTCATCAATTAGGTAGGTATTTATACCTCATCATTAAGGCACGTGGTTTTTAGGTGGGTGCTATAGGTATAAAGGGCTAGAATTAAATAACCAACAGCCTAAAGAGGCAAGAACACCCAGTATATCCAGAAAGGAAAGGGTTCAAAAAAAAAAGGAACAGCTGAATGTCCTGGAAAGCAGTGATTAAAGCTGTGTGGCACTAACAATTGCAGAGCACTAATTAAAACCTGCCAACTATTCTGTCCCCCAGGTCAAACCCTTTGAATGGGAAATGGGAAAGCAGCTAACCAAGGCTTTGAATCGCCTAGGAATCCACGATTAAGAGTGACAAATCTAGTTCTCAAAATAGCAGATGCTGCTACTAGTCAATGAACAGTTTTCTAGCACACTGGTGTAAAAGTGATTGTTAATCCACCTGTTGTCTTTTTCACCAGGTGCACGGATCAAACTGCCATCAATATCCTTACACGGCAAGCTCTGACAACTCTTAAAATAAATTTTTAAAGTGCTTTAGTGCTCTAATGGCCACAGCTCGCAAACCTTATTCCTTCTGCACCTGGATGTTGTGGGCGGGGGCTAGGTTTCTCAGAGACCTTAATGACTAATGCACACCTGCACATTCTTTTGTTCCCATTGGCAAAAGAAGCATTTCAAAAACAGCTTGAACAAAGTGTTGTCAAGTAACTTTGGAAACAATTCCAACACGGGCCTTTTTTTTCTTCAAGATTGAAATAAGGTGACACTTTATAGGAATTAGAATTAGTTTTTTTTTTTAACTAATGTGTTTTTTTCTTGCATTTAACTTAGTAGCTTTTACTGGGAATATAAAATTAAAAATTATATTTTCTTTTGGTGTGAATGGGTCCTAGGAAGTATATCTCCCCTTTTTAATCTATCATGCTAATTTTGGAAATTTTGATATAACTTCTGGATTATAATGTTGTTTCTAGGTGGTGACTTTGAGAAAACACCACCTCAGTTTGTGTACCTGCTAGTCTGCTTAAGCTAACATTCATCAAGTGCTATGTCTTCCAAAGGAAGAAAAATGTGCTGTTGCTAAGAAGTAATTTATGGGAATGTCTGTTTTTGGAGTGGAGTCATTGGGAGAAGAAATCTAGGCTTTGGAAGAGAGTGAGTTCACAGTTTGCATTCATTCAAAAGCCTAATTCATACTAAGTTCTTATGGCCAGCTAGTCCCAGCCATCAGGAACAGTTTTGCCCTAGCGTAGGACCAATGAGCCTGTTTCTAATCAGAAAGAAAAAGAGAGATTTGGTCTAGTTCTGCACTTCAGTGGCATATTGACTGTGCTTCTCATCTAGTGACCGATTATTTTTCCACCTGGGCTCTTTACATATTCCTTGTAATTAAACTTACTCCTCATACTTTAGTTTCAGTATCTGGATCCTCGACTTGTTTGCTGGTGTTGAAACCCTGTATTGGCATGCTGTCTAGTATCCTATTTCTGTTCATTGATATGTGACAGTAGCTCTTATGGAGTGAATTTATTTGTAAGCCTTTATCTAGTACTTCTAGTTATTTTAAAGTCTTTGCTCTGCCACCTAGCAATCTTCCATTCAAACAATCTAACCTAAGGAAATATACAACATGGCAATATAATGAATGTTATTCACAAAGTTGTTACTGTGCAAGAGCAATATTTGCTGAAATACTGGATTATCAAATGAGCATCTTTAAAAGAATGAAGAAAAGTAGAAAAATAAATTATGGATAGGGGAGAATGATGAATTATGTGCATATATATAAAACATCCTCCTGTTACATGCATATGCACACACACAGAAAAATAATTTTGATAAACTGAAAATTAAATGATTGAAAACTTGACATGGAAGTTGTTTTTCTGTAAATAAATCTTACTCCACCCCATTTCTGGACCCATTTCAGGACTGTACTTCCTGGGCCTCTTGTGGTTTGGTAGAACCATATCATTAGTTTTGGCTAGTGAGTTGTGAGCAGCAGTAACATATTTCATCTATAGGCCAGAGGGAGAGAGCTTTTAATTGCCTAAGTGAGAGATTTTCTATATTTCTTTACCTCCACCTTTGTACCAGGAGATGTTCAAGCTTCTGGCTGCTTTTTCAACCTGAATCAAGGAGAAGTCTCTAAGTATGATGAGAAAAGTGCCTTTGCACTACAACCCTCACTTCCAGCAGCCCATGATGGAAATAGCCTAAGCAGGAAAGATGCATTTGTTGTTTTAAGCCACTGATATTTTAGTGGTTTTGTTTTTTGTTACTATTACCACAGTATAACCTAGCATATCTTTACTGATATACCAAGGTTGGATATCAGGCCCCTCCATTTATGTGCCTCAAATAATGTCATATGTTTATTGGTGATTAATAACATTGGTTTTGAAAGGAAAACTTGTATTTAATCAAAGTGAAGATTGCTGATTCAGAAGGATGAGCTCCACTAGCTTATTCTCAAATATACATCTCTGACTTAGAAATCTCGAAGCCAAATACTGACCAAGATCATATAGCTCAGCTTGAAATCCGTATAAGAACAGGGGTGTCATGTCAGTATGAAGGCTGATTGCTGACCAAGCTTGTATATTCTAGTAGTTACTTGAGAGTTTGATTTATTCCATAAAAACAGTCTTTATGATACAGTTTTAGGTCAAAATGAAAAATGACAGGGGGCAGTAGAAAAATATATGATGATGTATTATTTGATTGTGAATAAGAAATATTTGAGATTAGATAAGAAGCCTTGCCCAAGAAGAAGGGTAGAAAGCGTTCAAGTCATTCTACTCTCATTCATTGCCCAAATTCTAATTAATATATTCCCTTGATTGCATATTTGTTGTTTCATTTAAAGTCAATTAGTAATATTATATAATCCATATCTTGTTAATTATACTGATGTTTTCAGCAATAAGTACTGTCAATTTGGAATACTCTCAAACTATTGAAAATTGAAATATTTTGTGTCTGTGATTTACTGTTTGATTGATTATGTGTGGTCAACTTCTGATGAGGCTATATTATCATGCTAATATTTATAGATAACAACTAGGGTATCTATTTAAACGGACTTCTATGTTCTCACTGTGAGCCAGTCCAGGAACAAAAATTCAGCCCTCACACTTTAAAAATACCATTTTCTTCTCATTTTAAAATAATAAATGATAATTATAAAAATGCAGACAAGAAAAAGGTAAGTAAAATCAACAAGTGGAACTACTGCTAATAATTTTATATACTTTTATGAAAGCAAGATCATATTCTTTAGAAATTTGATTTTTAAAATTATATATATATATATATATATGAATTAGATCTATTTTTCTTATTTTATTGTTTACTCTCTTATAGTTGTCACAGTTTTTTTCCTTTTGGCCCCCCTCCACCCATCCCAACCATCTAGAGGAGAGTCAGTCCCCTCTCTGTTGTCCATGTCCCAGTGTCATTTATACATGCTCTTTGACTAGTCCCTTCCCCTTCCTTCTACAATTCCCCCTCCTTCCCACCATTCTCCCTCCCTCCTGCCCTCCTACTGCTATCAGTCTGTTACATGTTTCCATGTCTCTGGTTCTATTATTCTCATTAGTTTATTTTGTTCATCAGATTCCAGTTATAAGAGAGGTCATATGATATTTGTCTTTCACCGACTAACTTATTTCACTTAGCATATAGTTTTCAGTTCCATCCATGCTGTCACAAAAGGTGAGACTTCTTTTTTCTGTTGTATAGTATTCCATTATATAAATATACTAGTTTTATAATCCACTCATCCACTATTCATCTGTTTCCAACACTTAGCTATAGTAAATAATGCTCTTATGAACATAGGAGTGCATAAGTTATTTTTATTTGGTGTTTCAGGATTTTTAGGGTATATACCAGTGGAATTGCTGGATCATAATGCAGTTCCATTTTTAATTTTTTGAAGAAATTCCATACTGTTTTTCACAGTAGCTGCACCAGTCTGCATTCCCACCTACAGTGCACTAGGGTTCCCTTTTCTCCACATCCTCTCCAGCACTTCTTGTTTGTTGATTTATTAATGATGACCATAGCCGACAGGTGTGATGTGATATCTCATGGTTTTAATTTGCATCTCTCTGATGGCTTGTGATGTTGAGCATCTTTGTACAAGTTTATGGACCATCTTCATGTCCTCCTTAGAGAAGTATTTATTCAGGTCCTTCACCATTTATTTATTGCTTAATTACAACTGTTCCCATTTCCCCCACATTACTGTCCCCTGCTGTACCCAACCCCCTTTGCCAATTTTTAAAATTTGGTAGTTTGTACTCCTGGTGTTGAGTTGTATGAGTTCTTTATATATTTTAGAGAGTAAACCCTTGATGTGTCATTGGCAAATATGTTCTCCCATACAGTTGCTTACCTGTTCATTTTGATGATGGTTTCTTTAGCTTTGCAGAATTATTTTTTTAATTTGATGTAGTACCATTTGCTTATATTTTAATCGTTATTTCCCTTAGCCTAGGAGATATATTGGCAAAAATACTGCTACATGGGGTGGCTGAAATTTTACTGCCTATATTTTCTGCTAGGACTTTTATGGTGACAAAACACATTTACATTTTTTATCCATTTTTACTTTATTCTGGTGTATGGTGTAAGTTGGTGATCTCATGTCATTTTTTTTTTTTTTGCATGTACCAATCCAGTTCTCCCAACACCAGTTATTGAAGAGACCCTTTTTTACTGTATTGTATGCTCCTGTCCCCTTTGTCAGATATTATTTCTGGGCTCTCTATTCTGTTCCATTGATCTATATGTTTGTTCTTATGCCAGTACCAGACTGTCTTGATTACAGTGGTCTTATAGTATAGTTTGATATTAGGTAGCATGATACCTCCAACTTTGTTCTTTCTTATTGCTGAAGATATTTAGGGCCTTTTCTGATTCCACATAAACTTTTTGGAAAATTTGTTCTAGATCTGTGAATTATGCCATTGGTATTTTAATAAGGATGGTATTGAATCTATAGATTGCTTTGGTTAGTATGCACATTTCAATAACATTAATTCTTCTAACCCATGAACATGGTATATGCTTCTATTTCATGATATCTGCCTCAATTTCCTTCTTCAAGGTTTTATAGTTTTCCAAGTACAGGTCTTTTACATCCTTGGTTAAATTCATTCCTAGGTACTTTATTTTTCTTGCTGCTATAGTGAATGGGATTTTTTCTTAGTTTTGCTTTCTGATAAATAATTGTTGGGAGGTGGGGCTGGTTGGGGCTGGAGAGGGTGATTGGTGGGAGGACAGTGGAGACAACTGTGCTTGAACAACAATAAATAAATAAAATATAAAAAAAATCATATAGGAAAAAAGAGAATTCCATTGATTTCTGAATATTGACTTTGTATCACAGTGAATTGCCTAATTCACTTAATAGGGCGAGCCTGTAGTGTTTTCTATGTATAATATCAAGTTATCTGTAAACAGTGACAGTTTTACTTCCTCATTTCCAATTTGGGTGCCTTTTATTTTTTCTTCCCATCTGATCACTGTGGAGAGGACTTCCAGTACTATGTTGAATAAGAGTGGTGAAATCAGATATCCTTGTCTTGCTCCTGATCTTAAGGGAAACATTTTTAATTTTTGCACATTGCATATGATATTGGGAGTAGGTTTCTGTTATATGGCATTTATGATGTTGTGGTACACCCCCTCTATTCCCACTTTGTTGAGTGTTTTATCATAGATGGGTGCTGGATTTTGTCAAATGAATTTTCAGCATCTATTGATATGATCATGTCACTTTTGTCTTTCATTTTGTTTATGTGATGCCTTACCTTTATTGATTTGGGAATGTTATGCCATGCTTGCATCCTTGGGATAAATCCCACTTGATCATGATGTATGGTACATTTAATGTATTGTTGGACCTGTGTTGCCAATACTTTGTTGAGGAAATTAGCATCTATGTACATCGGAGATATTGGGCTGTAATTTTCTTTGATTTTACCTGGCTTTAGAATTAGGATAATACTGGCTTTGTAAAGAAAAAGTTTCAAATCTTTCTTCTTCTGGTATTTTTTGGAATAGTTTTAGAAGGGTAGGTGTTAGTTCTTTATTGGATATTTGGTAAAATTTGCCTTTGAAACCATCTGGCCCAGGGCTTTTGTATACCAGGAGTTTTTTGATTATTGCATCAATTTTACTGTTTGTTAGCAGACTCTTCATGCTTTTTGCTTCTTCTTGATTCAGTTTTGGAAGACTGTAGGTTTCCAGAAATTTGTCCATTTTGCCTAGGTTGTCCAGTTTTTTTGCCTAGTTTTTCATAGTAATTTCTTACAATCCTTTGTATTTCTGTGTTATTAGCTATTAATTCTCCTCTTTCCTTTCTGATGTTATTTATTTGGGTCCTCTCTCTTTTTATCTTAATGAGTCTGGTTAAAGGTTTGCCAATTTTGTTTATATTTTCAAAGAATCACATCCTAGATTCATTGATACTTGGTTTGTTTGTCTTAGTCTCTGTGTCATTTAATTCTGCTCTGATCTTGGTTAATTACTTTCTTCTACTTGCTCTGGGCTTTGTTTGTTGTTTTTCCTCTAGTTGTATTAGATATAGGGTTAGGTTATTTATTTCAGATTTGTCTATCTCCTTTAGGTAGGCCAGTATTGCTGATCTTCCCTCTCAGGACTGCCTTCACTATGTTCCATAGGTTTGGGGTTGTTGTATGTTCATTTTCATTTGTTTCCAGACACTTTTTTATTTCTTTCTTGATCTCATTGTTAACCTGTGCATTAGTTAATAACATGTTATTCAGTTTCCTTCTATTTGAATGTTTTTGAGTTTTTCCTATAATTTGGTTTCTAGTTTCAAGCTATTGTGATCCAAGAAGATGCTTGATATGATTTCGAACTTCTTAAATTTGTTAATACTTGTTTTATGTCCTACCATGTAGGCAATCTTTGACAAATATTGATGTGCATTTGAAAAGAATGTATACTTTGCTTCATTTGGGTGTAATGTTCTGTATATATCAGTTAAGTCCATTTGATCTAAACGTTGTTCAATGTCACAATATCCTTGTTGATTTTTGCTTTTCAAGATCTATCCATTGTTGACAGTGTGATCTTAAAATTTCCCAAGGTGACTATATTTCTGTTGATCTCCTTAAAGTCCTCCGATATTTTCCTTATGTAGTTAGGTGTTCCTATGTTGGGTTCATATATGTTTGCAAGGGTTATATCTTCTTGTTGGACTACTCCCTTAATTATTATATGGTGACCTTCTTTGTCTCTTGCTATGGTCTTTGTTTTGAAGTCTATTCTGTCTGATATAAGTATTAATACCCCAGTTTTTTTATCATGTCCATTTTCTTGGAATATTTGTTTCCATCCCTTCTCTTTCAGGCTGTATAGGTCTTTTGTTCTGAGGTGGGTCCTTTGTGCACAGCATATGTGCAGATCATGTTTTCTTATGCATTTAGCTATCATATGCTTTTTGATTGGAATATTTAATCCACTTAAATTTAAAGTTATTGATAGTCACCTGTTGGTTGCCATTTTTCCCTTTGCACCTGTGTTCCTCCCTCTCCCTCTCTGTGTTTCTTCTTCTTAAAGCAGGCACTTTAGCATCTCATGCAGTGCTGGCTTGGTAGGGATGTACTCCTTTAGACTTCTTTTGTCTTGGAAGCTATTTATTTTGCCTTCAATTTTAAATAAGAGCCTTGCTGGATGGGTAGTCTTGGTTGCAGATCATTGTTTTTAATTAATTGCAATATTTCATGCCATTTCTTATGGCTGGTAATGTTTCTCTTAAGAAGTTAGCTGCTAGCCTTATTGGAGCCCCCTTATATGTTACTAGCTGTTTCACCCTTCCTGCCTTTAAAATTCTATCTTTATCATTAAATTTTGCCATTTTAATTATGATTTGTTTTGGAGTAAGGCTCTGTGGGTTCATCTTGATTGGGACCATCTGTGCTAAACTTGTGTAACATTTTCCCTCACCAAGTTAAGGAAGTTTATTGTCATTTTTTTTCCAAACAGATTTTCTATCTGTTGGTTCTCTTCTTCTGTTATTCCTATGATACAAATGTTCTTATATTCCATGTTGTCCTGAAACTCCCTTAAACTATATTCATTCCTTTTTAGTCTTTTTTTTACTTTGTTTCTCTCACCGTGCGTTTTTTTCCTACCTTGTCTTCTAGGTAGCTGATTCAGTCCTTTTTTAATCTAAGTTGCTTTTATTTCCTTCTACTGAATTTTTCATTTCATATATTGTATTCTTCATTTCCTCCTGGCTCTTACTCATAGCTTCTATGTCCTTTTCATGCTGCTATCTTCTTTTCATGCCTTGTAGCTACCACAAAGTTTCTTGTACTTCTCACTGAGTTCCTTGAGCATCCATTTACATTTAAAACCATTATTTTGAAGTATCTGATCAATTTCTTGCCTCTATGACATTTAGCTCTTTTCTGGGGATTCCTTCTTTCCTTTTGAATGGTGGTTGTTTCCTTGTATCCTCATTTTAGGTGGCTCTTTTTGTTTGTTCTGAATCAGATTTGTTTGCTTTGATTGCCTATCTTTATGGGGTGTCCTTCTGTGGTAGGAGTTTTGTGTGGCATTTTTATGAAGTCCCTTTGATCTCCTGATCTGGATGCTCTTTGGATGCCCTTTATTCTGTTATGTGGGCTCTCTTGTTGTACTTGCTTTTTGATTATTGATGTCTCATTTGTTGTTGAGTTATCCCTTCTGGAGGCTGACTGAGAGACAGAATCCCCTCCATATTTTGTATGCTGTTGTAGAGGTGATGGTCAAACAAAGCAAAACACCCAGAAAACCAAACCCATGTCAGCATACATAGCCCCTTAACACATCAGCATTATCAAAAGCAAATGAGCAAAGATTAGTAAAGGTGAGAAGAGATTAAGACTATTATAATATAGGAAAAAAGAATATAAGAGGACTAAAGGAGAAGAAAGTAATTTTGAGATGGAGATGGAGTAGAAATAATAAGAGTAGGGAATAGAAACAAGGCACAGAAAGGGATAAAATGAAATTTAAAACATAAGTAAAGAAGTGAAGGGTGATGATAAAATGCAGTAAGCAATGAGAAGCATATAATATGAAGTTTGAAATAAAATTTTGAAAACATAGTGGAGCCCCGGCTGGTGTGGCTCAGTTGATTCAGTGCCAGCCTGCAAACCAAAGTGTTGCAAGTTTGATTCCCAGTCAGGACATGTGCCTGGGTTGCAAGCCAGGTCTGCAGTAGGGGGCACACAAGAGGCAACTACACATTGATATTTCTGTCCCTCTCTTTCTCCCTCCTTTCCCCTCTGTCTAATAATAAATAAATAACTTTTTTTAAAAAAGAAAGTTAAAAAATAGTGAACCAATAGGAACAAAATTGAAGAAAAAACATAACACATCAATAACAATTACAGATGAGCAAAGATGAATAAAGATGGAAAGGGAATTAGAATATTAGAAGAAAAATAGACTAAGAGATGATTATAGTAGGATGAATGATTTTGAGAGGACGGGGGTGGAGTAAATAAGAATAAGGAACATAACCCAAGATAAGAAAAGGAAAAATAAAATTCCACACTCAAATAAGCAGGGGAAGAGGAAGGAAAATTGTAGTAAGACAAGGGTAAAGTGACTTATGTGATTTAAATAAAAAAAAATACTTAACAAATAGAAATAAAAATTAAAAAAATGGCTGCAATATCCATGCCAAACGAGCAACAATTGATAAAGGTGGAAAGAAAATAAGACTATTATAAGAAAAGGAAAATTAATGTTAACTTACTACAGGAAAGAAAAATGATTTTGAGAGGAGAGGGAGGAGAAATAGTAGAGTAAGAATAGGAGCAAGGTGAGGAAAGGGGGTAAATAAAATTTGAAATGAAAATAAGAAAGGACAGGAAGGAGGCAACATAGAGTAAGACAAAGAAAGGGTACAATATAAGATTTAAAATAAAAATAAAATTGCCCTGGCTAATGTGGCTCAGAGGATTGAGTATAGGACTGTGAACCAAGGGGTTGCCAGTTTGATTCCCAGTCAGGGCACATGGCAGGGCTGCAGGCCAGGCCCCCAGTAGGGGATGTGAAAGAGGCAACCACACACTGATATGTCTCTCCCTTTTTCTCCCTCCATCCCCCTCTATCTAAAAATAAATGAACAAAATCTAAAAATATATAAAATAATATAAAAATCAATATGAAAGAATTTAAAAAAGACAAAAACTAGTGTATTACTTTGAATACAGTTGAAGAAAAAGAATGCGAAAAGGCTGTGTGTTCGAAAAAAACACAAAAATTCTGAAGAAGAACCAGGTGGAATTCATCTCAGCAAAGTTTGGCACTTGCCTTCTGACTTCTGGATCCACCTCTGGCGTTTTATTAACTCATAGCACAGGAGTGGGTCATCCAACTTCTGGCAGCACTGCATGTATCACCTTTACCTGCCTCTAGAGGGCTCTTCTACTGCAATAGGGAAGGTGGGATTCTTAGATCTCCCCTGGGAAGCACTGTTCAGCCTTTTGGAAAAAAATGTGTGTGTGTTCCCCTGTCCCTGTGCCAACTGCCTTGGTCTGTCCCAGCTTATTTCCAAGAATGTGGGGGTCCTTAATCCCTGGGTCATGGACCAGTACCAGTAGGTGGCCTGTTAGGAACTGGGTCACACAGGAGATGAGCAGCTTGTGAGTGAGTGAAGCTTTGCTGGCATTACCTCCTGAGTCTGCCTCCTGTCCCCCCTACACCCCCAGCCATGGAAAAACTGTCTTCTATGAAACTGGTCTTTGGTATCAAAAAGTTTGTGGACCACTGCAGTAGTGTATAGTTTCTGATTAACTAGCTGTCCATTTTGAGAAAGTGGACAGTCTATGTAAGAGGGTCAACTATTTCGTGCAAGGTACTGATAATAGCTGTGTGTGTGTGCCAAGGCTGGGTGAGGCCCTGATTCTCCCTTGTTGCACTAATTTCTGATCTCTGTGCTTTGCTGGCCTCAGTGGAACAGGGCCATACAAATCAGTATATTCTGTCTCCCTAAGAGAGGTATAAAATGGGCCCTTTTTGGCATTTCTCATCCTTTCTTTCCCCTGCAGATATGCACCATGCAGAGGGTTCTTGAGCCTGTCATGCCTGTTCTGCAGAGCTTCCCTTCTGTATTCAGTACTTGCAGTCCTGTGGGAGGTGGGGGCTGGGTATGTCCTTCCATTCCCAGATTTTTAAACTCTGCTGGGGAAGGGGATTCTCCCTGGCTATAAATATTCTCAGGTGCTCAGGTCTTGCCCATCTAATTCCCAGCCCATTCCCCTTGCAGTAGACACAATCCCAAACTCTCCATTTTGTGTAGCCCCATGCTTGCTAGCCGTGCTGGACTGGGGCCCAGAAGTCCAATTGATATGCAACTTTTTGATCTCCCTGCCCAGCTATCTTAACTGGGAGGAAACTCTACTGTCAACCTTGTTCCTTTGCTAGAGGGGAATATGTGCAAGTGGTCCTTGTCCAGTACACCTGAACTCCCCTTTCAAAAAGTTTCTCTTTGGCAGTGGCTGAAGTGGCTCAGTGGGTTGAGTGCTGGCCTGCCAACCAACAGGTTGCCGGTTAAATTTCCAGTCAGGGCACATGCCTCGGTTTCAGGCCAGGTCTCAAGTAGGGGTTGTGTGAGAGGCAACCACACATTGATGTTTCCCTTTCTCCTGCATTTCCCCTCTCTCTAAAAAAAAATAAATAAAATCTTTTTTTAAAAAAGACTGCTAGCACAACTGTGTTGTGGCTGTAGATGCAAGAACCTCTCCATCTCCATGGGATACAATTCTTTAGAAATACACACATGCACACACACACACAAACACACAAATGAATACAAGCAAAGCTGGGGAAATTCAAATAACATCAGTGAATTATATCATGCTGAAATTCTGATTGTGATATTGTAGTATAGTTTTGCAAAATATTACTATTCAAGGAAACTGAGTAAAATGTACATAAATTCTGTATTATGTCTTACAAGTCTATTACATTTTGCACATTCATTCTCTCAACCACAAAGGATATAGGAAAATGGAAAAAAAATTGTTTAAATGACAATAATAAAGCCAGCCTTGTTTTTATTTTTATCTTTTTCAGAAATATTGGGGAACTCTGGCTCAGAGGGTTGAGTGCTGACCTATGAGCCGAAAAGTCATTGGTTCGATCCCCAGCCAGTGCACATGCCTGGTTTGCGGGCCAGGTCCCGAGTTGGGGGCATGCAAGAAGCAACTGATCAATGCATCTGTTGCACATTGATGTTTCTCTCTCTCTCTTTCTCCCTCTATTCTCCTCTCTCTAAAGTAAATTTAAAATCTTTAAAAAATTATAAGTCTCTCTGTGGTACACCCAATGCAGCACCAAGTCACTATTTGGTTTTTCAAACACACCACCTCTCCAAAAAGCCAAAAGACACTCAAAGTCATGGCTGGTCACAGTATGCCTATGCTTGGCCAAGAAGTAGCTCTTGATCCTTTTGGAAGATAGATTCGCTCTGTCTCTCTGTTACTCTCCTGGTTGGTGTTTGGGTTGCAGTATTGATGTGCTGCTCACGGTGTGTATGTAACCTGAAACTCCCTGACTTTGTATATCCTCCCAAGTCACTCATGGCCTGGGTCTGAAGGATCCCTGCCCTCAGAGGGGAAAGAATCAAAAAGCTGTGATTTCTCACTAGTCTCTCCATGGCTGCAGGTGCAATGCATGGGGTATTTCACTTTCCACTTATAAACTCTCCATACCATCTGTTGTGAAGCATTTTCTGTACTCCCTTGTCTTCCAAACATCATATCAGCTAAGATTTCATTGATTGTTCAGGTTATTTATCAGAATATCAGCGAAGAATGTGAGTTGGGGGAAAGAGCAAGTGGGTGAAGCTTCCACCTGCTTGTCTGCTATCTTCTACCTTACTGAAACCTCTAAATAAATAAACTTATGATGCATTTTGGGCTCTTATTTAATCTAATGCATTCACAACAATTTATATAACTGATCCCTCTGTAATTGCACAAGTAGGTAGTTTCTGAATTTTCTGTATTATCAAACATTGTAATGAACAGTTTTGTGGTTAATTTTTCCCATTTTGAATTTTAAAATATATTTTATTGATTATGCTATTACAGTTGTCCCAGTTTTTCTACCTTTACCTCCATCCAGCTGGTATGGCCCATTTCCTCTAGCAATTCCCCCTTAGTTCATGTCCATGGGTCATGCATCTAAGATCTTTGGCTACTCCATTTCTATACTATTCTTAACATCCCCCTGTCTATTATGTACCTACCAATTTGTACTTCTTAAAACCTGACTCTGGAGATCCAAGATGCTGGAGGAGTCAGTAGAAGTCGCACTAATCTCCTCCCAGACCAACCTGGAATTACAACTAAATTGTACGGAAATCACCGGGAACAAACAACTGAAAAATAGTGAGAGAGAAGCCTTATAACCATGAACAGACAGAATAATCAGCTTCAGCAGAGCACAACCTGACTGGTAGAAGTGCAGTAGAGATGCAAGAGGGCTGGGTAGGTGCACACAAATGGCAGTTGAAGCACTGAAGTGATACTTAAGCAGCTTCTTGGAACTCCTGAGAAGCATGGTGTCTAAACCCTAAGCTGGGATCCCCAGCCTAGAGCACAAGAGCCTGGATAGTACACAGATACCATCTAGTGTCAAAGGGGCAAGGTTGCTTTCTGCCAGAGGTGGGTGGCTAGAGACACAAAGGGCTGTTTAAAGGACCAACACATAAATTTTCATTTGCACCCACTTACCCTGGGCTCCGGAAAAGGAAGGGGGCACAGTGGGCTAGAGATTCCTGAGTAGAGACTCTAGATAGAAGCTTTGGAGAGAGAATTGAGAGAGCAGACACCAGGTTCTCAGTTTTGAGCCTTCCCATATACTGAAGCAGCCGTCTTGCACAGGCAGGCCACTCCCCTCAGAGCTCCAGGAGCCTGAGGGGAAACTATAGCTGTGAACAGAGGAGGGATGCTTCCCTGCCTTGAGGTGCTTAAGCCTGACTGCTGAGTGCAGAGTGGCTAGATTAACAATTGAAAGATTGCACAGGCAATAGATCCCTGGAAGTCTCAAACAGGCTGCCTAAGGTCACACAGGGTCACTCTCTGACATCACCAGAGGCAGATCCAGAAACAAAAAACAGTGGTCAATACTAGATGCTACCAAGGCAAAAGCCATCATGGTCTTCTCCATGATATGTGATATTATCTTTCCTGCATAGCTTTTTAACATTAATTTCTTATCAATCAAATTTGTGCATATTAAGTCACTAGATTTTATACTGTAGTTTATTTCACTTCACATATTTTGCCCCTCCCTTCTCTTTCCACATTTTACCCTCCTCTTTCCTTTTATTATTTTTGTTTTAATTTTTTTCTCTCTAACTATAACTTGTTTCAATTCTGCATTCTTACTATTTCTCCCCTATCCCACCTTTCAAACTGAATGTTCTTGTCAATAGTCATCACATATTCCTTTTTCCCACTCTTAAAATACCCACATTCTCCCTCCACTTTTGGCAATCTTTGCTTATTGGGGTGGATAAGATAGTTGTTGAATTTTTTTCAATTTTACCTTTACATTTTCACTAATTTTGTATTTGAAATCTCAAATTTTGCCGTTCTTTTTACTCTTTTTTTTTGTCTCAAATTTTAATTTTGTGCTGTCTTAGCTTGTTTTTTGTCTTTGTTTTTTCTTTTTCTCCTTCATCCTGGCTTTTTAAAAGTTTTTCTCCTTTTCTTTCCTTTTTTCTTTCTCTTTCAGTTTCAAATTTTGATTTTTCAATATCTTAGTCTTCCTTCCATTCCTCACTCTTAATATTTTTCTCCCTCTATCATCTCAAAATCACTTCCCTTTCCTTAAGACATCTCTTAAGCTTTTCTTTCTTTTTTCCCTCTCATCCCCATCCTACCTATATTAATTTTGGCTCATTTGCTGTTGATACTGCTGGGTGGATCTTTGTCTCCAATTTGATTCCTATTTTTAAAATTATTTATTTACTTTCTTTTCCTTTTTCTTTCCCCTCTCACTTTATTTTATTTTAGTTTAGTTTCTGTTTAAACCTAATATTATACCCTTCTCTTCTTATACTCCATTATGTGTTCTTCATTCTTTTTTTAATTTTTGATGTAAATTTTACTTTCTCTCTTCACATTGCTCTGATTCCCAACTTGTATTAGAGCTCCTACCTCCACCCTCTCAAAACAATTTTTCTATTAGCAGGTCACCTCATATTCAACTCTCCTTTCTTATAATAGTCTTACTCTCTTAACACCATGATTGAGACTGGTTCATTTGCTGTTGATAGTGGGATTGGGGGGGTGGAGTGATTTTCAGGTCTGAGGCTTTATTTCCTGGGCTTTGTAGTTTAGTTCTTGTTGCACTTGCTTCACAGCATACATGATGTGGTGGGCAGAGTGATCCTTGGTTAAACAGCTGGTGGGAAGGGCCCACCAAAGAATGACACAACAACCATCAAAACCCAATTACAACCAGAGAGCCAACATAAATGGCATTATGGGAATCCCAAGAGCATCACATTCGAGAGACCAAAGAGACTGCATCACTATCACAGGTCTCCTACCATAGAAGTTCACACCACAAAAACAGGGAGTCAAAAGAGATCAATTTAAGAAGCAGGAGCAAATAGCCTCACGCATAAGGGGAAGACAAAGAAAAAATGCCCAATTGAAGGAAAGAAGGAATCCTCAGAAACAGTGCTACATGAAATAGAAAGATGTACTCTATGAGATATTGAGTTCAAAAGAATGGTTATAAGGAAGCTCAATGAGATCAGTGAGAATTATTAAAAGAAAGAGGAAAGCAACAAGGAACTTTCTGAAAACTATGTCATTAAGTAGGATATAGAAACAATCAAAAAGAACCAGGAGGAAATGAAGAATACAATTTTTGAATTGAAGAACACAATAGAAGGAATAAGCATCAGGCTAGATAAAACAGAGGATCAAATTGGTGAACTGGGGGACAAGTTATAAAAAAACCTTCCAGAAAGAGCAAGAAAAGAAAAAAAGATTCAAAAACAGCAAAGGAGATTAAGGGAACTGCAGGACAACATGAAGCATAAAAATATCGGTATAATAGGGATAACAAAATGTGAAGAAGAGGAGCAAGGGAAAGAAGATCTGTTTGAAAAACTTTGCATTTACACAATGGAATACTATGCAGTAGAAAGAAAGGAGGAGTTCCTAACATTCGTGACAGCATGGATGGATCTAGAGAGCATTATGCTAAGTGAAACAAGCCAGGTGGTGAAAGACAAATACCATATTATTCCACTTATAAGTGGAGACTAATCAACAGAACAAACAAGCAAGTAAGATGTAACTAGAGACAATGAAATGAATGACAAACTGACAGTGAACAGAGGAGGGGGGGAAGGGAAGGTGAGGGAAATAGGGGAAGGATGGTCAAGGAAAGTTTATGGGGGACTCATGGATGAAGTCAAGGGGGGCCAAGATTGAGGGTGGGGAGAAGGGATGAGGGGAGTGGGGGGAGTGTTTGGGGGGAAAAACAAAACTGTACTTGAACAGCAATAAAAAAGTAATTAACTACTGCTAAAAAAAAAAGAAAGAAAACTTCCCTAATTTGATGAGGGGAAAAGTCACACAAGTCCAGGAAGCTCAGAGGGTACCAATCAAGATGAACCCAATGAGGACCATTTCAAGACTCATCATAATTAAAATGGCAAAGGTGAAAGACAAAGAGAATCTTAAAGGTAGCAAGGAAGAAACAGGAAGTATAATACAAGGGATCTCTGGTAAGGCTAACAGCTGACTTGGCAACAGAAACACTACAAGCTGGAAAGGAATGACAAGAAATATTAAAGTAATGAAAAACAAATGCCTGCGCCCAATACTTTTCCACCCAGCAAGGCTATCAATTAAAATGGAAGGTGAAATAAGGACTTTCCCAAACAAAAGTAGGTTAAAACTATACACTTCCACCAAACCACCATTGCAAGATATGCTAAAGGGACTGCTGTAAGTAGATGAATAAAAAGACTGAGAGAGAGAGACAGAGAGAGAGGAACACAGGTAGAAAGGTGAAAAATTAATAAGTATCTATCAATAATAATACTAAATGAAAATGGACTAAATATTCCAATAAAAAAACATAGGGTAGCTGAATAGATAAGAAAACATGACCCACACATATGCTTCTTATTAGAGAACCACCCTCAGAACAAAAGATCTATGCAGACTGAAAGTGAAGGGTTGGAAAATAATATTCCAAGCAAATGGACAGGGAAAAAAAAAACCCAGGGTGGCAATGCTTATATCAGACAAAATAGCCTTCAAAACAAGGGCCATAAAAAGTGACACAGAAGGGCACTTCATAATACTCACAGGAAGAATTCATCAAGAAGACATAAACATTATAAATATACATGAACCAAACATAGGAACTCCCAAATACATAAGGAAAATCTTGGAGAACTTCAAGAAAGATATAGACAGCAATACACTTATACTAGGAGATTTTAACAGCCCACTGTAAACAATGGATTGATCTTCCAAACGAAATGCCAATAAGGATATAGTGCAACTGAATGACATACAACATCAAATCAACATAATTTATAGATATATGTGTGTGTATAAAAAAAAATATATATATATATATATATGCGCCTGGGTTCATATATATATATATATATATATATATATATATATATATATATATATATAAGTATATACAGCTTTTCATCCCAAAGAAGCAAAATATACATTCTTTTCAAATGCACATTGAATATTTTCAAAGAAAGACTGCATGATAGGACACAAAGCAAGCCTGAACAAATTCAAGAAAATTGAAATCATATCAAGCATTTTCTCAGACCACAAGGGCTTGAAACTAGAAACCAACTTCAAGGGTAAAACTCAAAAACATTCAAATTCATAGAGACTGAATAACATGGTATTAAACAATAAATGAGTTAATAATGAGATCAAGGAAGAAATCAAAGTTTCTGGAAAAAAATGGAAGTGAACACACGACAATTCAAACTCAAAGGGACACAGTGAAGGAAGTCCTGAGAGGGACGTTCACATCAATACAGGCCTACCTAAAAGAGATAGACACATTTAAAAAAAAAACCCTACATCTACAGGAACGGGAGGAACAACAACAAAGATAGGCCAGAGTGAGTAGAAAGAAGGAAATAAACAAGGTCGGAGCAGAATTAAATCACAGAGACAAAAAAAGAACAATTCAAAGGATCAATAAATCCAGTTGTTAGTACTTTGAAAAGATGAAAAAAGATCAAGAAGCCTTTCACCAGACTGATTAAGAAAAAAAGTGAGGACACAAATAAATAAAATCAGAAATGAAAGAGGAGAAATTACAACTGATACCACAGAAATACAAAGTATTGTAAGAAATTACTATGAATAGATATATGCAAAGCAATTTAAAAATCCTAAGTGACACAGACAAATTTCTTGAAACATATTATCTTCTGAAACTGAATCTAAAACTAGAAGAAAGCCTGAACATACCATTAACAGTAAGTGAAATTTAATCAGTAATCAAAAAACTCTCAGCACTTAAAAGCCCAGGCCCAGATTATTTCACAGGATAATTTTTAAAAAAGCATTTTTATTGTTGTTTAAGTACAGTTTTGTCCATTTTCCCCCACCACTCCCCTCCCCACCTTGACCCCACTCCCCCTTGACTTTGTCCATGAGTCCGCCGTATATGTTCCTTCCCATTTCCCTTGACCGCCGTTCCTATTTCCCTCTTCTTCCCCTCACCCCTCTAATCTGTACACTGTCAGCTTGTTCTTTACTTCAATGCCTCTGGTTAGATTTCACTTGCTTCTTTGTTCTGTTGATTAGTCTCCACTTATAGGTGAAATCATATGTTATTTCTCTTTTACCTCCTGGCTTAGTTCACTTAGCTTAATGCTCTTCAGATCCATCCATGCTATCACAAATGGAAAGAGTTCCTCTTTCTTTCTGCTGTGTAGCATTCCATTGTGTAAATGCACCACAGTTTTTTTATACACTCATGTACTGATGGGCACCTAGGTTGCTTACTACACTTGGCTATTGTAAATTGTGGTTCTCTGAACATTGGGATACATAGATTCTTTTGAATTGGTGTTTCTGGATTTTTAGGGTATAATCCCAGCAGTGGAATTGCTGGGTCAAAAGACAGTTCCATTTTTAACTTTCTGAGGTAATTGCATGCTGTTTTCCACCATGGCTGGACCAGTCTGCATTCCCACCAATAGTGTACTAGAGTTGCCTTTTCTAAACAAACTCGCCAGCCATTGTTTGTTGGTTTGGTTATGATGGCCATTCTGACTGGTGAGAAGTGGTATTTCATTATGGTTTTAATTTGTATCTCTCTGATAGCTAGTGATGCTGAGCACCCTTTCATATGTCTCTGGGTTCTGTGTATGTCCTCCTTGGAGAAGGGTCTGTTCAGGTCCTTTGCCAATTTTTTAATTGGGTTGTTTGTCTTCTTGGTGGAGTCATGTGAGTACTGGCATAAGAACAGACACATAGATCAATGGAACAGAATAGAGAACCCAGAAATGAACCCATGTCTCTATGGTCAATTAATATTAGTGAAAGGAGGCAAAAGCATAAAATGGAGTAAAAATAGCCTCTTCAAAAAATGGTGTGGAGACATCTGGACAGCTACATGCAAAAAAAAAAAATGTACCTCAAACACCAACTTATACCATACACAAAAATAAACTCAAGGTGAATAAAAGACACATATAAGTCACAAAACTATGAAAGTCCTAGAGGAGGGCATAGACATGACAATCTCAGATACTCCACACAGCAATATTTTCACTGATATGTCCCCTAGAGCAAGGGACATAAGGGAAAGAATAAACAAAAGGGACTTCATCAAATTAAAAAAGTTTCTGCACAGCTAAAGAAAAGATCAGCTAAACGAAAAGGGAATGAACTGTATGGGAAAATATATTTGCCAATGATACATCAGACAAGGGTTTGATCATGGGGTAATTTTTTTAAATTTTTATTTATTTGTTTATTAAACAGAGGTTAAAGGAGGGATAAAAGAGGTAAAGAAACATCAATGTGTGGTTGCCTGTTTAGCAACCCCTACTGGGGACCTGGCCTGAAACCCAGGCATTTGCCCTGACTCGGAATCGAACCAGCAGCTCTTTGGTTCTTAGACCAGTACTCAATCCACTGATAGCCAGGGCACACATGTGAATTTTGCAAAATACTTATGAAAGAGTTAATCCCTATCCTTCTCAAACTATTTCAAAGCCTTGAAGAGGTAACACTCCCAAACCCTTTCGGAGGCCAGCATTATCCTTAACCCAAAACCAGATAAAGACTCAAGAAAGAAAGAAAACTACAGGTCAATATTGCTCACTAACATATATGCTAAAGTCCTCAAAAAATATTGGCAAACCACATCCAGCAATACACTGAAAGATCATACACCATGATCAAGTGGGATTGATTACAGGGATTCAATGTTCGTACACTATTTGAAAATCAATAAACATAATATATCATATAAACAAAAGGAAAGATAAAAATCACATGATCATATCAATAGATGTGGAAACAGCATTCAATGAGCTACAGACCCATTTACGAAAAAAAAATCAAGAAAGTGGGAGGGGGGCATACCTCCACATAATAAAGACCATACATGAGAAACCTACAAACAACATCATACTCAATGGGTAAAAATAAAGGCATTCCCAATGATTTCGAACAAGACAAGGGTGTTCACTTTCACCACTGATTATTTAACATAGTAGTTAAAGTTCTAGTGACAGTGATCATTCAAGAAGAAATAAAAGGCATCCACATTGGAAAGGAGGAAGTAACACCGTCATTGTTTGCAGTCGACATGAGAGTATACACAGGAAAACCTATAGGCTCCACCAAAATATACTTGACCTAATAAGTGAATTTGGCAAAATGGCAGGATACAAAGTGAATATTTACAAATCAAAGGCATTTTTGTTCACCAACAATGAAATACCAGAAACGGAAACCTGGAAAAATTACCGTTTGCTATAGTAACAACGACAACAAATATAATGTACCTAGGAATAAACCTAACCAAGGAGGTTAAAGACTTGTACTCAGAAAACTACAGGACACTGAAAAACGGACATAAGGAAGACACAAAAATACGGATGCATTTACCATGCTCATGTACTGGAAGAATTAACATCATTAAAATGTCCATACTACCCAAAGTAATGTACAGATTCAATGCAATCCTTATTAAAGTAACAATGACATATTTCACAGATATAGAACAAACATGTACAAACTATATGGAACCATAAATGAGTCCAAATAGCCCCACTAATTTTGAAAAAGAAGAACAAAGTACGAGGGATCACAATACTTTACATCAAACTACATTACAAGGCCACCATAACAAGACAGTCTGGTATTATCATAAGAACAGACACAGAGATCAGTGGAAAAGAATAGAGAACACAGAAATAAACCCATATCTCCATTGTCAATTAATATTGGATAAAGTGTGCAGAAGTATAAAATGGAGTAAAAATAGTTTCTTCAACAAATGGTTTTGGGAGATCTGGACAGATACATGCAAAAAAACATGAAATTTGACTACTAAGTTATACCATACACAGAAATAAACTCAAGGTGGGTAAGAATTTGATTTAAGTTTCAACACCATAAAATCCTAGATGGGAACATAAGCAGGACAATTTCAGATATTCCAAACAGCATTACTTTCACCAATATGTCCCCAGGGCAAGGGATATAATGGAGAGCATAAACAATATGTGCTACATCAAACTATAAAACTTCTGCAAGTCTAAAGAAAACATCAGGAAAATGAAAAGAGAACCAACCACATAGGAAAATATATTTGCCAATGTTACCTCTGAGAAAGGTTTGATCTCCAAAATATATAAGCAACTCACATGACACCACAGTAGGAAGACAAAAATTCCATCTAAAAAATGAGCAAAGGACCTGAACAGACACTTCTCCATGGGGACATACAGAGGACCTAGAGAAATGTGAAACATTGCTTGGCATTACTAACCATCAGAGCGATGCAAATTAAAACCACAATGAGATACCACTTCATACTGGTCAGAATGACCACAATAAACAAATCAACAAACAACATGCGCTGGTGAAGTTGTAGAGAAAAGGGAACTTTAGTACACTGTTGGTGGGAGTGAAGATTGGTGCAGCCACTGTGGAAAACACTATGGAATTTCCTCAACAATCTAAAAATGGATCTGTTTTTGACCTAGCAATTCCACTGCTTGGGTTAAACCCTAAGAATCCTGAAACACCAATTCAAAAGAACCTATTCAACCCTATGTTCATAGCAGCATTATTTATAGTAGCCAAGTGCTGGAAACAGCCTAAATGCCTATCAGTAAGTGAGTGGATCAAAAAACTATGGTACATTTACACAATGGAATACTATGCAGCAGATAGAAAGAAGGAGCTCCTACCATTCAGGAAAGCATAGATGTAACTGGAGAGCATTATGCTAAGTGAAATAAGCCAGGTGGTAAATGACAAATACTATATGATCTCAACTATAAGTGGAACCTAATCAACAAAACAATCAAGTGAGCAAGAATAGGACCAAAGACATGGAAATGAAGAACTAACTTACAATGACTGGAGGGGTTGGAGGAGGATATACTGTTGAAAAATGGGGAGGGTCAAGACAATGGCGGGAGGATTGGAAGTGGAAGGTGGGCTTAGGGTAGGTTAGAGGAGGCTAATTGGTGAAAAATTGGGACAACTGTTATTGAATAACAATAATAAAAGAGAAAAATATACTTGCCTGTTTCCCCCATCCTCCTCTTTTTCCCCCCAAGTAATAACCCTCCATGTGATCCCCATATCTATGATTCTGTTTATGTTCTGCTTGTTTGCTTAGTTTGTTTCTTAGATTCAATTGTTGATAGTTGTGAATTTATTGCTATTTTAATGTTCATCATTATGATCTTTTTCTTCAGTAACGCCCTTTAACATTTCATATAATAATGGTTTGATGATGATGAACTCCTTTAGCTTTACTGTGTCTGTGGGGCATTTTATCTGCCCTTCAATTCTAAATGATACCTTTGCTGGCTAGAGCAAAAGGGTCCATTTTGTAGGCCCTTTCTTTTCATCACTTTGAATATTTCTTGCCAGTCCCTTCTTGCCTGCATTTTTTTTTTGAGAAATCAGCTGATTGTCTTACAGACATTCCTTTGTAAGTAACTGCTCTTTTCTTTCTTCTTTTAAGATTCTCCCTTGATTTTTAACCTTTGGTGTTTTAATTATCATGTGACTTGATGTGATCCTTCTTTGTGTCCATATTGTTTGGGACTCTCTGTGCTTTCTGAACTTGTATGTCTATTTCCTTCATCCAATTAGGGAAGTTTATTTTCATTGTTTTTTCAAATAAGTTTTCAGTTTCTTGCTCTTTCTTTTCTTCTTCTGGCAACCCTATGATTCAAAAGTTATTATATTTTACAGTTTTCCAGAGGCTCCTTTACCTATCTTCATGTTTTCTTTTCTTAGTTCTTTTTTTCTTCATGCTGTTCTGATTGAATGACTTTTTCTTTTTTATGTCCCAAATTGTTGATTTGATTTTTGGCCTCCTACACTCCACTGTTGGTTCCCTGTAAACTTTTCTTTATTTCACTTTGTTAACCTTCATTTCTGCCTGTGTCTTTTTTATGCTGTCGAAGTAACCACTGATTTCCTTGAGCACCCTAATAAGCAATGTTTTGAACTCTGCATCTGATAGATTGCTTATCTCCATTTTGTTTAGTTCTTCTCCTGGAATTTTTCCTGTTTTTTTTTTTCACTTGTTCCATATCTCCTAATTTTGGCAGATTCCCTTTTTTTTTCTATGCATTAAGTAGAGATGCTTTGAATCCCTGGCTTAATAACATGGCCTATTGTAGAAAAGTCCACCTCTAAGTTGGGTAGGGCAGTGCCTTAGATATTCACCAGGTTAGGGCAACCCATGTGAACTAGGTTAATGGGGTCTCTGACATAGTGTCACCCACTTTGTGGCTCTGTGTGGGCATGGGTTCAGAAAAGGGATAATGGCCACCGCCTGGCCTTTGGAGTTTTGTCTGGGAGGAAGCTTTCCTCAAGCACTCACCCTACTGCCAAATATTTCAGTTTCTCCCTTTATGCTACTGTTGCTCTTACCACTGCTGCCCCAGTACTGGGATTGAGTTTGCATAAGTTAAGTCTGTTGCAGGCCCCATAAGAGGAGACACCTGAGAATCCCAGTTTATTCTGCTGTCCCAATCCCCACTGGTTTTTACAGCCAGAAGTTATGGGACTTATTTTCTTGTCACTGGAACCCTGGACTGGGTGGTCTGGTGTGAATCCCTCTCTCCTGATATATCTCCTCTAATTTTTATTCGCCACACATAGGTGTAGGACACCCATTCCACGTATGTCTCTCTGCCCCTCCTACATGTCAGGATGAATGTGACTTCTTTAATTCCTTAGTTGAAAACAGCTACATTTGCCTCCATAGAGTCATAAGAGAGTGAAAAAGTTAACTTTTATCCACTTGTATTCCTTTATCTGATTTACTGTGGAATACATTTGATTTGTAAAGTAATTATACCGAATGAAGAATCAGAATAGTGGCAAAGAAAATATTTTTAACAAAGACCTTTTTTTTAAAAAAATAAATTGTTTCACCAGTTGGAAAGGAAAAGTATTCAGAGGGGAAGAGTAAGTTATCATAAAACATAGTTAGATAATAGGCAATAAAACATAGAAGGATTTCCTAACCTCTTGGATAGAACTTGCAAAAATCTTCAATAACCAATTACATAGAACAATAGATCACTAGGGTGTGCATTTTTTAGTTGCTTTATGATTTTCCATAAATGTAAGCTTATTTTATATTGAAAATAGACATGAAAATATGGAGCCCTCTCTAGTTTGGCATTTTCTGGCTTGCATTGGCTCAGCTGTGGTTCCTAGCTTTGTTTTTTTTACAGATCATTACACTGGAGAGAAAAAGGAGAAAGCACATACACTGTTTTCATGCCCCTCCCCCAAATCATCCAGTGGGAATATACTGGCTGTGAGGCTTCCTTCTCCATTTCTGCAGTGAAAGAAGGTCACCAGTTTCTGTAGAATGGCTAATATAGTAATGTTGGTAGTTTTGTTCTTTATTAGGTTGTCATATGGAACTGATAAACTTTTGGATGTTAATTTCCCCATACACTATTTAATACATCCACCTCTATTCTTACTTGTAGTTCACTATTCAGTAAGAGGGAAAAAGAAAACTACCTTTCAAGGACAACGTGGGTCAAAAAAGATATGATCCACTATTCCAGCTTATTGTGCCAGATCCCTGAAATAAGATCAGGATCATGTCCCTAGTGACAGCTCTAGTCACCTTTGATTTATGATTTAATTGACATTCCTAAAACTCTGTAGCATGTGAAATAAAATAATTCTGCACTGTGATTGAAATAATCAATCATTCTTAGTGATTTTTATTTTCTTCTTTATTATTTGATGTAACTTTTGAAACCACGAACACAACATTTTTGGGTTTTTCAAAGACTGAACTTGCAGATTTGAATCATATTTTGGTGTTGTATTGTGTGATGGTTAAATGTATTGTTAATTTGACTGGGCAAGAGGGTGCCCAGATATTTGTGCAAATGTTATTCTGGTTATGTTCATGAGGGTGTTTTTAGATGAGACTGAATCAGTTGAGTAAAGCAGATTGCCTTCCCTAATGTGGGTGGAACTCATCCAATCAACTGAAGACCTGAATAAAAAGGAAAAGGTTGAATAAGAGGGAACTCCTTCCCTGACTGTTGGACCTTAGACATTGGCCTTTTCCTGCTTTTGGACTTACATTGAAACATGAGCTTTTCTTGGATCTTGAATCTGCTGTATTTTGGACTGGAACTCAACAGCACTTGCTCTCCTAGATATCACAATCCAAGGATGCTCAAGTCCCCTATAAAAATGGTGAAGGTCAATTGCCCCTAGACATCTGCAGACTCCCAATCACACATTGAAAACAGTACAGATATTTATTGAAAAACATTCTCGTATAAGTGGACCTGCACAGTTCAAACCTGTTTTTCGAGGGTCAACTGTATATAGATATTTTAGGGACAAGACATCTATATATTTATCTATAACCTACCTATAATAAATCATGGGAGACAGCTTCAGCATATTTAAACAGGGCACTGTTCTGTTACTATCAGCAGTATATGGATGTTGAGATATGGCTGACTTGCAGAGTGAGGATTATAATGTATTCTTATACCAGGGTTGTGTTTTTTTTTTTTTGTTGTTGTTGTTGTTGTTTTTGTAGAGACTAGGAAAAAAATATATATATAATTTTATAGTTTTAGAGGAATTTGAACATTGACTGGGTTATTTTTTCTTGCATTTTAATATCACTAAAAGAATTGTATGTTATGTATTTTACATAGTCCATGACTTGCACCTATTAGATCATGAAGTGATTATTAACTGAATAGCTACCTTCAACTATATAATATTTTTACCAGCCTTGAGTCATAGTGGATAGTAAGTAATTAGGGACTTTGCTAGTTGGAAAACACAGAACATTGCATTTAGATACAGGTTTTTATTCACTTGAATCGTCTGGTGGTAGGAGTGTTGGTAGTTGTCATGTGATTATAGATGAAGCACTCTGTCAGAGGGTTTTGAATCAGTTAAGAAGGTATCAGTCACTCATAGCTGATTTTAATAACCTCTGATTCTCAGTACTAGTTTCACAAATCATGTACCAATTTTTATGTTTCTAAAAATTTATTATAAAAATAGGAATAAGGGAATGACCAATGTAGGAAATTTACCGGTTTGTGGGTAAGGTGGATTAGGATAAAGACCCAAATTGTAGAATGCATAGTATAAAATGTATTTATTAATTTATTCCTTTCATTTGAATATCCTGTCTAACTCACTCAGATTCCTGCAGCAAAATTCTGAAAGGAAAAAAATGAAATTTCTTACAGAATGGCAGCAAGGAGAAATGAACTGGGTCAGGGGACTTTAGCTCTAGCCTGATAATTTCAATTTGAATCAAGTCAGCAATGAAAGTTGTTGATGAACTATGGGAAATTTGATGGTAGTCTAGAGCCAAACATGAGCAAGTGCATCTATCAGCACAACATATCACTACTGAGCAATCACATTTATAGTCTCAGAAGAATTAAGGAGGCAATGAAGACAAAATGATTCTTGAGGAAAACAAGTAGGTTCTTTTTTGTCAAGGCTGATATTAAAACCCTCTAAGACCAGTTCTGTTTTCCTCCTTTAGGGCTAGTGCTGCAGAAGTCAAGTCATGGACTTTAAATTTGATTTAAAAAGTTAAATGCCCTAAATTCTACTGCTTTGGGTTTGCATCATGCATCATTGATTTATAAGATGGGAAACATCTGTTTGAATTTGCATGAAACTATCAAAGAGAGACTTCTTAGCACAGTTCATCAAGACCCAGCAATAAAAGAGCAAACAGCAGGTCAAATGAGTAATATTATGACCATCTCCAGATTCAAAATGTACTAGGAATGCCTTGTAATGAAGAAAGTCACCAGGTTGCTAATTATTATACTGTAGGTATTAAGGTCATGGGAGGGAAACTGAAACATATGTGTATATTGAACAAAAGTCTCTAGTTTAGGTGTGATTAGGATTGGATATCAATTATAAATAACATTGAAAACTGATGGTGGGCAAAATAAAATGCTAAGGATACCACAGGAATGTGGTTCTCAGATCAATAAGTAAACAAATATTGCAGTGTTTTCATTGTGTAATGGATTGCAGATAGCAAGGAATAATTGATAAGTCTGCAAGAATTCTAATGGAAGAATCCCTTAGTTTCCCATTTTTACTTTATTAATCAAGAAGAATATGTGAGTGTTCCTTGCCTAAACTTTCAAATACTCTAAAGCAGTGATTCTCAACCTCGACTGCATATTAAAATCACCTTGGGTGCATTGAAAACAGAATCTACTGCCTTGGCCACCCCCACCCCAGAAAACTTGGTTTAATGGCTCTAGGGTAAGGTCAAGGTACCCATATTAAAAAAAAAACAAACTCAGGTATTTAATTTAAAAAAGAATTATTGTCGTTCAGTTACAGACCCACCTTTTTTTCCCATTGCTCACCCCTATCCCGACCCCACTACCACCATCAATCCCCCCCAGTGTCCATGTAAATGAGTCCTCTATTGGTGTTCTTTGTTTGCCCTTCCCCTTCTTTCCCCTATTATATCCCTCCCCAATCCCCTGTGGTCTCTGTCCGTTTGTTCTTTATTTGCATGACTCTGGTTCTATTTTGCTCACTTGTTTGTTCTGTTGATTAGGTTCCACTTATAGGTGAGATCATGTGGTATTTCTCTTTCACTGCCTGATTTATTTCACTTAGTATAATGCTCTCCAGTTCCATCCATGCTGTTGCGAGGGTAGAAGTTCCTTCTTTCTTTATGCTGCAGAGTACTACATTGTGTAAAAGTACCACAGTTTTTTGATGCACTCACTTACTGATGGTCACTTAGGGTGTTTCCAGTACTTGGCTTTTATACATAACGCTGCTATGAACATTGGGGTACATAGGTTTTTTTGAATTGGTGATTCAGGATTCTTAGGATATAGTCCCAGCAGTGGGATCACTGGATTAAAACATAGTTCTGTCTTTAGATTTTGTAGGAAATCCTATAGTGTTTTCCACAGTGGGTGCACCAGTCTGTATTCTCACCAACAATGTACTAGGGCTCCATTTTTTCCACAACCTCACCAGAACTTATTGTTTGTTGATTTATTAATGATGGTCACTCTGACCGGTGTGAAGTGGTATCTCATTGTGGTTTTTGCATCTGTCTGATGGCTAGTGATGCTGAGCATCCTTTCATATGTCTCTGGGCCCTCTGTATGTCCTTCTTGGAGAAGTGTCTTTTCAGGTCCATTGTCCATTTTTTAAAGTGGATTGCTTGTCTTCCTGGTGCGGATTCTTGTGAATATTTTATATATTTTGGAGATCATACCCTTGTCCATCGTATCACTGGCAAATATATTTTATTCCCATGTGGTTGGTTCCCTTTCCATTTTGTTGATGTTTTCTATAGCAGTGCAGAAGATTTTTAGTTTGATGTAGTCACATTTGTTTATTCTTTCCTTTATACCCTTTGCCCCAGGTGATGCATGGGTGAACATATTGTTGATATTGGGATATCTGAAAGTTTTTTGCCTATGTTGTCCTCTAGGACCTTTATAGTGTTATGACTTATATTTAAGACTTTTATCCATCTTGATTTTATTTTTGTGTATGGTGTAAGTTGGTGGTCAAATTTCTTTTCTTTTCTTTTTTTTTTTTTTTGCATGGAGTTGTCTACATCTCCCAAAACCATTTATTGAAGAGGTTATTTTTACTCCATTTTATGTTCCTGTCCCCTCTGTCAAACATTAACTGACTCTATTGAGATGAGTTTATTTCTAGACTCTCTATTCTGTTCCATTGATCTGTATCTGTTCTTATTCTAGTACTGGATAGTTTTGATGACAGTAGCCTTGTAATATGGTTTGATATCAGGTATTGTGATTCCTCTTACTTTGTTCTTCTTTTTCAAAAGTGCTGAGGCTATTCAGGGTCATTTGTTGTTTCATATAAACATTTGAAATATTTTTTCCATGTCTGTGAAATATGTCATTGGTATTTTGATAGGGTTTGCATTGAATCTATAGATTGCTTTGGGTATTTGTATATTTTAATGATGTTAATCCTTCCAATCCATAAACATAGTATATGCTTTCATTTACTTGTGTCTTCCTAAATTTCTCTGTTCAGTGTTCTGTAGTTTTCTCAGTACAGGTCTTTTACCTCATTGGTTAGGTTTATACCTAGGTACTTTAGTTTTCTTGTTGCTACAGCAAATGAGATTTTTCCCATTTCTGTTTCTGATATTTTGTTCTTGGTGTACAAAAATGCCTTCATTGCTAACATTGACTTTGTATCCTGCCATTTTGCCAACTTCATTTATTAGGTCAATTAGTTTTTTGGTGGAGTCATTAAATTTCCATGTACACTCTCATGTCATCTAAAAACAGTGACAGTTTTACTTCCTCCTTTCTTATTTGGATGCCTTTTATTTCTTTTTTTTTTGCCTGATCACTATGGCTAGGACTTCCAATACTATGTTGAATAGAAAGGGTGAAAGTGGACATCCTTGTCCTGTCCCTGATATTAATGGGAAAGCATTTAGTATTTGCCCATTGAGTATGATGTTGGGTGTAGGTCTCTCGTATATGGCCTTTATTATGTTGAGGTATGCTCCCTGTACTCCCATTTTGATAACATTTTTTATCCTAAATTGGTACTGTACTTTATCAAATGCTTTGCGTGCATCTATTCATGTGATCATGTGATTTTTATTTTGTATTGTTTATGTAGTGGATTACATTTATTGATTTATAGATATTGTACCATCCTTGCATCCCTGGGATGAATACTCCTTGATCATGGTGTATGTGTGTTTTTTTTTAAGCTAACTGTTTGAGAATAAGACATAATACCATCAGTCTTATGTATTAGTTTTACCCATAGGTCAAGTAGGCAGCACTCAGCTGGTGAGATTCAAGTGCCCTGTAAGTTTCCTCCTTCCCTTGATATATTTCTGGCATCATCCCTGCTGAGCTGCATAAAATAACTTAGAATCTGTATATAATAGCTTAAATGCAGGTGTTATCTGAGAGAGTTGACACATGTACAAATTATTTAGATTTATCAGGTTAACTAGGAAAAGGAGCATGCATTTTTTTTCTTTACAATACATTTCATTTTTTATTGTTGTTCAATTACAGTTGTCCTAATTTCCTCTCCATTTTCCCCCCTAACCACCCCACTTCCCCCATTCAATCCTCCCCGCATTGTTTTTGTCCATGGGTCCTTTATATATGTTCCCTGATGACCCTTCTCCTTCTTTGTCCCATTATCCTGCTCCCCAAGGAGCATGCATTTTAATGGGGAAGCAAAAGTTCTAAATCATGGAGTTCTATCTAAGGAGGTAAATTATGTCAAAGGTCACTAATGTTCCTTGTTTTTTAGTATTGCAGTCTTCTGAGATGCAGGAATTTCAGTTTTAAAACCAGAATTGTCCTGGGAAAATCCATGTGAGTTGGTAACAATAGTCCTGGGTAGAGAGCGTCAAAAGCTATAGGAGATTTTTGACATCTGGTCAAGATGGAGGCATAGGTAGATACACTTTGTGTTCTTGCACAACCAGAAGAAGGACAACAAGAAATTTAAAAAAATAACCAAAACTGCCAGAAAAATCAACCCGTATGGAAGTCTTACAACCAAGGAGCTAAAGAAACATTCATTCAGACTGGTAGGAGGGCTGGGCATGGGCAGCTGGGATGGCAAGGCTGTGGTTGGTGGACAGGGGTGGGCAGAGCAGCAGCTCACAGACTGGGTGGTCCCACATTTGTGTGTGGATAAATAGAGAGGAACAACTGGGGAGTAAGAGAGCCTGTACAACCCAGGGATCCAGAGTGGTAAAAGAAAGCCTCAAAACCTCTACCGGTAAAAACCCGTGGGGTTTGTGGTGGTGAGAGAAAGTGCCAGTCTCACAAGAGAGTTCGTCTGAGAGACCCACAGGGTCCTAGAATGTACACACACCCACTCACCCTGGAATCAGCACCAAAAGGGCCAAATTTGCTTGTGGGTAGCAGGGGAAGTGACTGAGAGCTGGTCAAGAGCCTAAAACGTGGCATTGTTCCCTCTCAGACCCCTCCCCCACAGACAGCACCACAAGGCAGCTTTGTGGGTTGCCCTGCCCTAGTGAAAACCTAAGGCTCTGCCCTTCACAATGTAATAGGTGCTCCATGACAAAAAAAAAAAAAATAGAGCCCAAATGAAAGAACAGATTGAAGCTCCACGAATAGAGCTGAGAAATGAAAAGATAGCAAATCTAACAGATGCAGAGTTGAAAGCACCGGTAACCTGGATGTTCACAGAAATGGTTGATTATGATCACAAAATGGAGGAAAAGTGAAGGCTAAGGAAAGTGAAATAAAGCAAAATATACAGGGAATCAACAGTGAAGGAAGGAAACTGGGACTCAATTCAATGATTTGGAGCAGAAAGATGAAAAAAGCATCCAACCAGAACAGAATGAAGAAAAAAAAATTCACAAAAAATGAGGAGGAGTTTAAGGACCTCTAGAACAACTTTAAATCCTCCAACATCCAAATTGTAGGGGTGCCAGAAGGAGAAGCAGAAGAGGAAGACATTGAAAACTTATTTGAAAAATAATGAAGGAGAACTTCACCAATTTGGCAAAGGAAACAGACTTCCAGGAAATCCAGGAAGCTCAGAGAGTCCCAAAGAACTTGGTCCCAAGGAAGCACACACCAAGGCACATCATCATTATATTACCCAAGATTAAAGATAAGAAAGAAATCTTAAAAGCAACAATTGAAAAGGAGGCAGTTACCTACAAAGAAGTTCCCATCAGACTATCAGCTGATCTCTCAAAAGAAACCTTACAGGCAAGAAGGGGCTGGAAAGAAGTATTTGAGGTCATGAAAGGCAAGGAACTATATCCAAAATTACTCTATCCAGCAAAGCTATCATTTAGAATGGAAGGGCAGATAAAGTGCTACCTAGATAAAGTAAAGGTAAAGGAGTTCATCATCAGCAAGCCCTTATTATATGAAATGTTACAGGGACTTATCTAAGGAAAAGATGATCAAAACTATGAACAGCAAAATGACAACACACCCACAATTATTAACCACAGAACCTAAAAAAATAAAAACAAACTAAGCAAACAACTAGAACAGGAACAGAATCACAGAAATGGAGAATACATGAAGAGTTACAGTGGGGAGGGGGGTTAGAGAATGGAGGAAAAGGTACAGGGAATAAGAAGCATGAATGGTAGGTACAAAATAGACAGAGGGATGTTAAGAATAGTATATGAAATGGACTTATATGTATAACCAAAGAACATATATGTACTACCCATGGACATGAACTAAGGAGGGGAATGCTGGTGGGAGGGGGTGCATGGTGGAGGGTAATAGAGGGGAGAAAAAATGGGACAACTGTAATAGCATAATCAATAAAATATATTTTTAAAAATCTATGTGTAATTTGGACACCGAAGTAGAAGTTAGGAGTTCTAAAGGAGGAGCAGAGAAGAAAGTAGAATGAAGGACCCATTTTGCTTATTTTATCTTTTTGCTTGGAAATGATATAACAATAGTGCAATATGTCCTTTACTGGAATACAAAGTGGTGTGGATTATTTATTTTTCTTATTTGCTAAAAGAAACAAAAAGAATAAGTTATACATGTTTTGTTCCCCAGCCTGTAGCACCAGAACTGGGAAAGGAACCAAAATAACATCTGGTTGTGAAATGTAGCAGGGTTTCTGCCCACAAGGGAGAGATGGCTAGAGACACAGAGAGCCTCCTAAAGGACCAACATGCACAATTCCATTTGCAGCCACTTACCATGGGCTCTGACAGAGGGAGGGCAGAGCAGATGAGAGACACATGATGAGAGTCTGGTGTTGGTGGCTCTGGGGCAAGGGCTGAAGCGTCAGCCACCAGGATCCTTGTGCTCAGTCATTCCCCATACTGCAGAGGTCAGCTTTCGGGGGCAGATCACCCTGCTCCATTTGGCATCAACCTAAGGGGAAGCAATAGCCTCACCTGCAGGAATCACTCTTGCCTCACCCTGTGGAGTTTAAATGGGCTGCAGAAGAGTACAGCTGGAGGCTATTTCAGAGGCAAAGACTAACAGAAACCTGAAGACAAAGGTGGATCTCTGGGAGCTTCGAGACTTTAGCTGACCCTCACCTGGGCCTGATGCTGGTAAAAGTTGGCCTTGGTGTGCAGCCTAATTTTATCTGCACACACCTAGGCCCAGCACAGGGAACCACAAACTGATAGCTCCAAATAGGTTTTCCAGGACCGGTCATAGGCAGTGTCTGACTTAAGCCTGAAACACAGGCTGTGTAGATATACCTAATACATAGAAACAAACACAAAGAGGCAGCCAAAATGGGAAGAAAAAGAAACAGGCCCCAAATGAAAGAACGAGAATTCCCCAGAAAAAGAGCTAAATGAAATGGAGGTAAGCAATTTATCAGATAGAAAGTTTATAGTAATGATTATAAGAATAATTAACAGCATGAAAAAGGACATAGAAGCCATAAAAAGGACCAGTTGGAAATAAAGGGTGCAATATCCGAAATAAATAATACACTGGAAGGAAAATGCATTGGAGGTAGCAGCAAGATATTAAGAGAATAGTCCTTGAAAGTAGGTAGGAAATGGTGGGTTGGCATTTCAAGAAAACAGAGATGCTTTGGCTGTGTGTGTGTGTGTGTGTGTGTGTGTGTGTGTGTAGAGGGTTGGATGTTATACTAAGGAATGCCAAATATGAGGCTCATTATTTGATCAAATTTTTGTGCCCAGTGTTGTGTAGAAACTACTGAGTTTCCCAACCTCAAAGGACCCATGTGAGCTTATCAATGGTGACTGGTGTAAACATACAGAGTCCTTCTCTAGTGTTCTTCTACATGTAAGACCTTTGTATACCTGATAATATAAGAGATTTAATATATTGGTGGCCTAGTAGGATGGAGACTTACTGTATAATAAAAAGGGAATTTTCTAATATACACAAAATTGTGGAGGAAAGTCCATATCCACTATGACATTGATTTTTGAAAACCTACTATGTGGTTACACACACACACACACACACACACACACACACACTTATGCATGTTAAATACAACCTATGTAGCATACATATACATGTGTATGTACACACATGTCTCCAGGTTGTACATAAACACACACGCACACATAACTATATTTTTATTTATGTTCAGATGTAATATACACATTGTACAGATGAGGATCTGAGAGGTAAATTCGACTCATCACACAACTTGTAAAAAGTGGCAGAACTAGGAATTTTAATCCATACTTTTCTAATTAAAAGCCCTGTTCTCTCACCATTCATCATGCTACTTCTATATTGGTTAGACAAAAAAGGGAAAAAATACCGAAATACTTCTCTGACCATTTGTTTCCTTTCTGTAAAGGAAAGTACAGATTGAAGAAGCAAATGTATTGGCATGTTCTATGGAATTAGCCTAACTTACATAGCTGATATTTTTAGTACTTTCAAAACCTAAGGAGTGAATTTAGTTTCCAGGATAAGCAGCTCTATGATAGAGTTGTTTAGCAGAGCTCTTTTGGGATGATTGATAGATTTATCCAGATAGAGTTATCCAGATAAATCCAGATATATTTATCTGTATATCTATCTGGAACAAGCTCAACTTTATTTCTATACACTTGCAAATGTGTTTCTTAGGGTTTTAAAAAAAATGATCTTATTTATTTATTTTTAGACAGATGGGAAGAGAGAGAGAGAAATATCTATGCCACTTGCACACCCCCAACCAGGGACCTGGCCTGTGACCCATGCACATGCACTGGCTGGGAATCAAACTGGTGACCTTTTGGTTTGCAGTACAACACCGAATCCACAGAACCACACCGGTCAGGACTCTTCATCACTAAGTGGTTTTTCTCCTGGTCAGTTTCCATTTGTCATTCAACTTCAGTGAGAAAAAAAGAGAACCACTCAAAAACATGGCATATAACCTGGTAATTATTTTACTTTCATATCCTAACAGGCCAGTTTTTAGATAAGCTGTGTATTTCAACTTCCTAAAGTTACTGCATATACAGTCTCCCACTTACAAATTTTGTACTTTACAATGGTGTGAAAGCAATACACGTTCAGTAGAAACTGTACTTTGAATTTTGATATTTTCCTGGGCTAATGATTTGTGGTATGATACTCTCTCATGATACTAGGCAGCCACAGTGAACTGCTACTCCCAGTCAGCCATGTGATCCTGAGGGCAAATACCTGATACTGCTCTACAGTGTACTATGTAGCCAGAGTTTTTGAATATTGTATTTTGCATTTTTGCATCTTATCATGTTTACAAAATGCCTACCTGTGTCTCCTGCTTCTGGTGAGAATAAGAAAAGGGAGGTGATTGCTCTTGAGATGAAATTCAAGATGATTGTTCAACAGTAGGTTAACACAAGTGATCTGAACACATTTCAAGTAGGCTAGTCCAAGCTATCATGTTTGGTAGTTTAGGTGGATTAAGTTAATTTTTGATTTAAGATATTATCAACTTAGATGAGTTTATTAGGATGTAAATGCATCATAAGTTGAAGAGCATATGGCATTCTGTCATGGTTTGAGCTGAAAAAAGTTCATGGAGACAACCCAGTTTTATATAAAGTCAAAACCATTAAGAATTAGAAAACAAGAACAAGAATGAAAGTGGAGCTAGTTATGTCCTTAATGATATGATATAGTATCATGGTTGCTGGGGTACTATGTTTAAGTCAATGAAAAATATGTTGACAATAATGTCTTCAAAGGATTAACACATGTTATGAGTCAGACAGACCTCAGTTTGATTCTGGCTCCAAAACTTGCTCTCACACTTTTAGGTAAGTTACATAAACTCTCTAAGCTGTGTTTCCCTAATCTTTAAGTGACTATGCCAATACATAACTCATGAGGCACAAGTAAAACAATGTACATAAAGCAATGAGCACAGTATCTGGCATGTAAAAAGTGGTCAATAAATATTAGCTGCCATGATCATCACAATCATTATTTTTCTTCTGCACTAAGCACACCAATTTGCTTTTTTAAAGAATCATACTATTGCCCCTTAGGTTTTAAAAGGTCTAAATTCTGTGTCTACACAGCTCTAAAATTCAATAAAACAATTTAGCCCAACTGGTTAAACATAACCATAAACATAAAAAGACAGTGAAAATCATGTGAGAGCCTGATATTAGAGTTAAAATATTTTTTTCCTAATAACTTGCAGATAAGTTGGCAATAACAGTATAACCTTTCTTCTATGTATTTGGTTTAGCATAACTTTCATTCTTGTCAAAACATGTCTTTGACCTTTAATTATACATTTTTTTGTTCTGTTGAAATGAAAATATTTGTTCTTCATCTAATATGTGCCAGGAATACAGTAATGATATAGACATAGTATTTGCCTAAAGGGAGTTTTAAGTCTAATAACTCTGACACTGCAGTAACAGAATGTGGCTTTCATGTGACCTTCACTATGTTTATATTCTGAATAATGTGTCAAGGTAAGCTTTGACCTCCCTATCTCTCTCGCTCTCTCTCTCTCTCACTCTCTCTCTCTCCTCCCCCCATTTTTTTCTCTATGTGAACCCAATGAATGGAAGCTTTGAGACTTTTCCAGCTGAGAAGGCAGTGTCTGTGATGTGTTCTGATTTTTTTAAATCATCAAGGGCTATTAGATGGAAGAATTAGATTTCTTTCTAATGGCTCCAAAAAGCCAAACTAAGACAGATGGATGGGTACCAGAGAAGCAGATTTTGGCTGGAATATAAAACTGAAACCATTTGAAAGTTGAATGTGCTGCTTAGCCTTGGAAATGTTTAATTTAAATAAGTGTGGAATGACCAGAGACCTGGATGGTTGTATAATTCATTACCATATTTATCAGGAGATTGACTTGAATGGTCTTTCTGGTTCCTATGAGCACTGAGGTTCTATAAAAGATGGAGAAACCTCTAATGGTTTAGACTTCCAGGCTGCCAACAAGTCTTGTTTTTTCAACATTTCGATGTTGGCATTGCAAAAAGTTTATAGCTTGTTGGGTTTGTTAGGCATTTTAATCCCTTAAATTTATCATTCCAATCTTGCAAAGTGTAACTTGGGTAATTTTTTATAGAAAGAGTACATGAGGCTTTGATAATCTAATGTTTTTCATTGTCCAAAAGAAATGTGTACAATGAATGTCACTGGACAGTGAAAACATGATAAGAAGTTATGCTTTTTACTGTAAAAATAAAATAGGAATATAATGAAGACCTCTGGAGTTACCAAGATGGGGAAAATCTACTATGGTCAACCGAAGACTGCTGATTAGTCCATCCCTGGTTTAAAAATTGCCTTAAAGCTGGGTATAGAAATTTGTACAATTCAAACAATTATTATGTAACTGGCTTTTAGGTACTGCATAGAAATAAAGAAGATGGAAAGTATGTGAAAGATTGATATTATAACTAAGATGTTTTGCTGATTGACTCCAAGAAGAGAATAGATAACTGGTCCTGATGTTTTGCTATCCAGCTGTCTGGGGGAGAGAGAATGGAGAATGGCATTTAAAGCCCATTCTACTTCTGAGGTTCTCATAATTCTCTGAAGTTTTAATAAAAATTGAAACTATTTTGGATAAAGTAGAAAATCATTTTTTTCTCCACCAGAATTTAAAAATACACATTTTAATGACCTTTGCAATGAACATGCAATTGTATGTTTTGATTTATCTTTTCTGATGATCATAATTAAACATGATTCATCATCGTAGTTTTATCAATAACTCAAAATAGATTACAGGGCAAAAACAGCTGTCCTATACAACCATTCATGCATTGTTTTTAATGAGAAAAAAATCCAAAGAAAAAGGAAAAGGCTCAGTTTAGATTTTAGTTTCACAACCTTACACTCCCAGAATATGTGGTAGCCATTATCTCAATATTCACACTGTATTAAATGAACATAAATTAGACAGCCGACCATCTAGGAATAAGTAATTTCTGAGATACTTTCTGTTAAAACTCTAAACTCACCAATGCATATGTGTTTGTTCATGGTAAAAGAGGCAGATACAACATTATGAAGACTGCACAGCTGACTGCAGGGGTAGTACCAGTTTCAGAAGCTCACAGTTCAACCAGGCAGGTAAAGCATGGTGATCAAGGTGCAAGGCAATTGTGATGAGAAAAGAGTTGTCAATAGTCCAAGATTAAGATGCATGGGCACCTCAATGGGTAGATAGATTTAAAAAGAAAATAAACAGGACATCTAAGAACAAACAGTTTAGTAAAGAGCTGGGAGAAGTCTGGGACCTCAATTTTTCATATATAAAATGGTGGTAAATATCTTAACTATGGGGTAGGATATTGGAAGGATCAAATAAGATGTGCATAAAACATTCAGCATGTTGTCTAACACATAGCCCAATAAATGTTAGTTCTTTTTAAGATTATGACTAGTAAAGAACATGAAATAATGCCTTACTTAGGGTGTTATTTTTCTGTACCACAATTCTGGGTCATCTTTGCACATATTATTGCAA